>JAIWNE010000134.1:0-88073 GCA_025331445.1 Blakeslea trispora | reverse complement strand
TTTATATCTTCTACTTGCAAATGTAAGAATGTCGCAAGGGTATTTTTTCTCTCTCTTGTTGCAAAAGTAGCAAAGTATCAAAGGCAACTTTAATGCAAAAATAGTACAATGGTAGCAAAAAGAACGGGTAAATAGGGGGAGGGAGGCTATCTTCCTCTGTACGTCAAACAGCAAATGAGATTAATGATCGTTTTTGTGTTTGTATATCGTAATGATATGCTATAACGGTAGATTGCAACGACTATCAGCAAGAGAAACAGAAAGCAGATCATGAATAAAAAGTCCATGTATACGCCTACGTATGTGTATGCACACATTGCTGTATGAGCCAATAAATACAACTAATAGCAGAATACAGACAAACCAAGTAAATAGTCAACACCTGTTGTTTTTGTGCGCTTGCTCATTACTGCTGATTGCACGTTATGAGCCGCTTTGTTTCTTTTTAAGCTCAACAAGAGTATAGCGGAATTACTAAATACCTATGTAAACTTTCTGTTGATTTCAGGGCTATATTTATGAGGGCCTTGTCAACGCAAAATAAGTGTGTGCGTACATATGTATACATATGCATATATGTGCATACATCAAGCACTGTCTGAAAAAGAGAAAAGAAAAGAAAAAGACAGAGAAAAAAAAAAAAAAAAAAAAAAAAAAGAGAGAGAGAGAGAGAGAGAGGTCAAAACGGGGCAACATGTCAAAGTTTGCCCTTTTGACAGTCAGCTGCAAAGTCCAACCAAAAGTAAACATAGCAAGAAAGCAACTAAAAAGAAAAATAGAGAGAGGGGATAGAGAAGGAGGGACAAAGGTAAGGAAAGGTAAGGTAAGGGAAAGGGGGAAAGACAGAAAAACAAAACAGCAATAATAACAATAAGTCAAAAAAAAAAAAAAAGAAAAGGAAAAGGGATCAGCATGTATATAAAGGCAGCTATGAAACGACGCAGAAGTCATATTATCTCTATCTTTCTTTGCTATTCTTTATCTTTTACATTTACTCTATCAAACAGATTTAAATCAGCTATCAGTAAAAGAAAAAAGAAAAAATGCATAGCTTCAATCTCCTAAGTGCTGCCTCTATCATCTGTCTCATCGGTCTCAACAGCATTAGTGGCTCCCCTATCAAACCTGCTGCTGCTGCTGATGCTACCAAACAAGTCGCCTCATCCGGGAATAGCGTTACCGGTATTCGTCCTGCCGCCTTTTCCAACAATGACAATAATCACTCTAGTGCTGGTGTAAGCAGCCATGACAACGATAGTGGTACTGTTGCTGTCAATGCCGGAGCCGGAAACAACAACAACAACAACAACAACAACAACAACAACAACAACAACAACAACAACAACAACAACAACAGTCCTGCTATCGCCAGGAAAGCAAAACGATCTCTGTTGGCAGCTAACTTGAGACGCAGAGCCAAGCGTGCAGCCGGAGATGCAGGTAACGCGGTTGAAAATACTACTAGCAATGTCTCTGCTGCTCCTACTACTGGTGCTCCTGCTACTGGTGCTGGTGTTGTTCCTGCTACTGATGCTGGTGTTGTTCCTGCTACTGATGCTGGTGTTGTTCCTGCTACTGATACCTTTTCTGCTGACAATGGGATTGTTTTTGTTGATTCTGTTTCTGATTTGAGATCTATTGTTCTTGATGCTTCCGACGATCCGAGCAGTGCTCATATAATTCAACGCGACATCAGTAGCCCCAATGAACAACCCGGAAGACTTCCTGGCCAAGCATAATACAGACGTAGCATAGAGCAGAAAAAGGAGAACACATTGTATGGCCATCTTAACTTATTTTAATTTAATCATCATGACAATAAAAAGAAATCCTCTCGACTATTTTCATATCTTGCATGAATACAGTAATTAGTTCGAACAGCTTTTGCTTTCATGTCCTACAAATGATCACTTTTGTCTACAATAGCTTTCTTTATAGGCCTCAAGGTGTATCAAGTCACAATGATTTTATGCATGAAAAATTGAAGCTTCCATATAAAGCAATCATTTGCTTCACATACGCACACACGCTGCTTGCTGAATTTATTTGTTTTTATCTCTCTTTTTTTTTTTCTAATCCTTAATCGCCATGAATCTTTCAAAGACTTCACCAAGTGCCAACGATGCACCAGGACTATTATATGCTGGATTTAATCAAGATTATGGTTGTTTTGCTGCAGGACTCGATACTGGTTTTCGAGTCTACAACTGCGAACCACTCGTTGAACAAGCAAGAGATGGCATGTTTCTCTGGAAATCCAAAACTTCCTAAAGCTTATATACTTGTTTTTTTTTCTGTAGAGTCAGATGAAGGTGGAATTGCCATCATAGAGATGCTATACCGTACAAATTACCTAGCACTGGTGGGAGGTGGAAGAAATCCTAGATATCCACTGAATAAAGTCATTATTTACGATAGTATGAAAGGCAAGCCAGTATTAGAGTTAGAATACAAAAGTGAGGTTAGAAATGTGAAGCTGAGAAGAGACCGGTACAGTGTATTTCTTATGTTGTAGGCATCAGACTGATATCTTTCTATTAGACTAACAGTGATATTACAGAACAAAGTGTTTGTTTATCATTTCAGTCTACCTCCTCAGTTACTTCATACCTTTGAGACGTGTGACAACGAAAGAGGTACGTTTTTTGATAGACATTCTCTCTCTCCTTGAATCGTTTATATGACAAAAAAAGTGGTGGGTTAGGTCTTGCAGCTGTCTCAACATCACAGAATCAAGCTATCCTTGTTATCCCCAGCAGACAAAAAGGTCATCTACAGATCATTGATCTCAACTCGCTAGGCTATTACATCTCTGTGGGTGAATCCGACAGTCCGTTTTCACCCTCATTGCCTGCACAAGAACACAATACCACACGGCGGTCTATCAATGTTAGCATTATATCGGCGCATTCGGGTAAACTGAGTTGCCTATCGCTCAATGCAGATGGGTCAAGATGTGCTACCTCCAGTGATAAAGGTACACTTATTCGTGTTTTTAGCACATCAACTGGTACACTTATGCATGAACTTCGAAGAGGCATGGACCGAGCAGAAATCTATTCGATTGCATTCAATCAAGACTCGACTCGACTTTGTGTATCATCTGATAAGGGCACCATCCATGTCTTCAATCTAGATCCTTCTGTAGTCACCCATGTAGATCATAAGCCTCGTGGGCCCACGTATGGTGAAGTGGTTGTCTATCCAACTCAGTCACCTACTAGCTATGGGCTAACGATGACTGGTAATAGAGGCAGTGCACTTAGTTTTATGAAGGATTTATTGCCAAAATATTTTAGTTCGGAGTGGAGTTTTGCTCATGCAAAAATCGCTACTGAAAGTCGGTGTTTAGTTGCGTTTGGAACACAAAAAAATTCACTTATAGGTAAAGAAAAAGAGGGAGAGAAAAAAAAAGGTAGCCTAACAGAGAGAGGGTGTTTATCTATGATAGCCATTTGTGCAGATGGTAGCTGTTACAAGTTTTACTTTGATCCAAGGATGGGTGGTGAATGCACGCGAGAATCCTTTGTTCGATTTCTGAAAAGGGAGCAGTAGTCACACCTTAATAAAGTTATTTTTTTTTCTATTTTTCTCTCTCTCTCTCTCTTTCTTTAATTTCTTATACAATGGATGTAAGTTGTTTTTCTCTGCTGGTTTAGAGCGACAACCATTTGACCAATCATCTAGCTTGATTATCAAACCACCAATAACGATTCAGACTATATGAAGTAAGTGATAGCATGCACAACTTAAGAAAATAATACTCAACTAGAGAATAAAGTGATACTATGGATGATCAGGTTTTATCTGATAAACCTCGCATCTTATTGATGGGTCTTCAAAGGTAGTCTTTTTCTATTGTTGATATTCATCCATATTAAATTGCGCTCAATAGAAGTGGAAAATCGAGTATTCAGCGCGTTGTGTTTGGCAAAATGCCCCCGAATGACACTTTGTATCTAGAGAGCACAACCAAAATACAGAAAGAGGATATTACGTAAGAAGAGAGAAAAGAGTTATTGCCCGACTTGTTACTTATCCCTCTTCTAGGCGCTCATTTATTGACTTTCAAATCTGGGATTTTCCTGGTCAGATTGATTTCTTTGATGAAATGGCCTATGACCCTCAAGAGATATTCAGTACAGTAGGTGCCTTAATCTTTGTGATTGATGCTCAGGATGATTACAATGAAGCACTGCACCGACTCTTTACTACTGTCACTAGTGCTTACCGTGCTAATCCCAATATCACATTTGAGGTCTTGATCCACAAAGTCGATGGTCTATCGGATGATTACAAGATCGATACACAGCGTGATGTACAACAACGCATGAGTGATGCTTTGGCAGATGCGCAGCTCGAGAATATCCATCTGACTTATTATCTCACCAGTATCTATGACAACTCTATCTATGAAGCATTCAGTAAGATTATTCAAAAACTGATCCGGGAACTGCCCACATTGGAAAACTTGTTGAATGTGTTATGTATGGTGAGTTTTGGTTTATTGGAAGTAAGAGTGACGACTTACGCGTTGATTAGAATTCAGGGATCGATAAAGCCTATCTGTTTGATACGTTGACAAAGATCTATATTGCCACAGATAGTTCGCCTGTGGATATGCAATCTTATGAAATTTGCTCGGATATGATTGATGTCTGTATTGATGTAGAATGTATTTATGGGTAAGTGATAAAAGAAGACAGTAAAGAAGCAAGATCTCTTATCTCTAAAGTATAGTGCACAAGGAGCCAGTCCAAATGATCTATCTCTATCGGACACACCTGATTTCAATCATCAGAATCTATTGTTAGATGGTCAACATACACCTGTCTCCATCGATCAACATGAACATATGGATGCTGATGCACAAAGTCTGGAGCGTAGATTGATAGAGCACCAAGAGCAGAATGGTTCATCCGATGCAGAAGCCTCTAGCCTCATTAAGCTAGATAATGGAGATGTGCTCTATATGCGAGAAGTAAACAGACTACTGGTCTTGATCTGTCTTTTACGTCAGGATAACTTTGAGAAACATGGTCTCATTGATTACAATTTTCAATGCTTTAAAGAGGCTGTGACTGAAGTCTTTGAATTTTCGAGAAAGAGAAATACCCAATAAAAAGATATAATTTGTTTAATGTAATAACAAGCCTATTCTAATTTAACTAAATAACATAACATAAGGTGAAGGAAAGGAGATAAATAGAGTGATTATTCGGTAGCAAGGATCATGGAATGTTGTGCGCCAGCAGAGACACGAATGACTTTATGTCCTTCTAACTTTTGACCTGTCAACTCAACAGGAACAGGCTCATCATCACTAGAGCCATTACCTAAAGCATAACATTCACCAAAACCCCAGGTATAAGCCTTCCCTTCGGAAGTAAGGGCAATAGAGTGATTTGTACCAGTCGAGATGGACAAGACATTGTTTAGGTTGGGAATGAGTGTAGGCAAACCAACAGCTCTCTTAAAGTTGGATACATCAGCACCCTCTTCTTTGGTCTGCAGTTTATCGATCATATCAGCAGGTAAACCCAGTTGATCAGAATCAGCACGACCAAAGGCATAGACTGTACCATCTTCCATCAAGACAAGTGAATGGTGCTCACCACCTTGAACATCCTTAATAGCACCTTTACCTTCTAATGCTTTCACAACGGTAGGTTTTGTGATCACATTAGGCGCAGGCTCATTCTGATCCTCGGAATCGACCAAACCGCATTGTTGGAAATTGTTTAAACCCCATACATAGAGTGTGTTGTCATGAGAAACGGCGAATGAATGGTAGGATCCGGTGCCGATCAATTTGATATTCTTTAGGTTGAGTGATTCGGGTCGAAGGCCATTAATCAGGTGGCGTTCCATAATACGACGGCCCAACTGGAACTGTTGACCATTGCCCCACACAAACACACGGCCATCACGAGAGAGAGCCAAACAATGATCTGTGCCAGCAGCAATATCTGCAATCTGGACCTTGGCAAAAGGTTCAAAGATGGCAGGTGTCTCTTGGACAGCCTTGTTCCGAGAAAACCCAAGAGGACCTTCAGCACAACGATAGGTACCCCAACAGTAAAGTTTGCCTTCATCGGACAAGGCCATTGTCACAGAATCACAACAGGCCACCTTGACTACCTTTACATCGTCCATACCTTCCACACGGGCAGGTTCATATTCTTCTCCAGATCTACCCAAAGCGCGTTGATCATTACAACCCCAAGACCAAAGCTAACAAAACAATAAGTTTACATTCGCATTTGGAATTGCCTGTACTTACCTTTCCTTCAGTAGTAATAGCAATGGAATGCATACCACCACTTACAACATCAACAATTTGATCTTTATCAAACGCATTTAAAGGCATGGGTTTCTTACGTTCTAACATTTCGTCACCTAAACCGAGTTGACCTGTGTCACCGGTGCCAAAGACAAACACTTTGCCTATTTGAACAGGTGCTTTCACAATCTGGTTGGCAATATGACGTGACTTTTTTGCGTAAACGTTATCAGAGGAACGAGCACGCTTCAGACTAGAAGGTTGTGAAGCATCTGTCATTTCAATATCACTTGTGTTCTGTCGCTTCAAGCCTGAATAAGGTAAAGGAAAGAGTTAGAGAAGGTTGAGGATGTCTTGGTTAAGGGCTTTTACTCATTGTTAGCGAAAAGGGCTTATTTTTTTAAAAAAAAAATGAAATAAAAGAGAAAAAAAAAAAAACTTTTTTTTATTATTAAAAAAAGCAAAAGTTTTTCTGAGTTTTAATTGTTTTTTTGATAAACAGCTTACCATTAACCAAAATAAGTTATTCAATTACATGCTTTGGAAATGAATTGAGGTTTACTTCTGCAAAACCGAATCTGAGGTCAACGGTCTTTACAAAATTAGCTATTCCCTCAGGAAGAATATACTCTATTTTAATGGCTTCAGTACTGTCGACATGGACAATGTAGTGAGGGACTATACATCTTTACTGCATAGCTCTTCATATTCATCTCGTGTTTGTTCGATTTTGTGATTATGCTACAACATTGCTTCTTCTACTTTAATTTCGAGGGCCTGTCTTCCATGCGCTTTCTCTCCTCGCTCGTCAATGTCACTTTGATATGTTCTCACAACTTCTTAAGGACGCTGAAGGTGTTTGTCTTCACTCTATAGTGCATGTCTTTATCGGGTGCAGGTCAAACAATCCTGTGGCAAGATCATTGGTTTATTGTTGATTTAAAAACGGCTTGTAAAAAAAAAAAGAAGAAAAAAAAAAGAAGCCCTTCAGCCATTCTCTGAGAGAGCTTTTTATCATTTAATTTTAGTTACACAAACATAAGGGTTCAATGTTGCTAGCAGCTTTCATTGTTCTCGAATGAATAACTTACTTGTGAATGATCAATTCAAACAAACTAGAATAAGAGCAATGTTTGATAGCATGTATGGCAAGGACAAATACAGCTATAGTAGAATATGTACGCTTTAAAAGGACTACAATAACACATCACTTGTGGCAGATGTTGGATAAACGAAATCAGTTTATCATTTGTTGATAGTTATTTGTGTAATCTCAAGTAGCAAGCTGAAAAAAAAGTCTTGATTTTAATGAGTATCCCTCTTTATAGCTTTAAACAAGGAACACTGCTTCTTCTATAAACGAATGGTACAATAAAGCTCTTCTAAGATTTCTCTAGTGTATTTATTGTTCAGCTGAATAACCTTGATGTATCTCTTGACTGAGTGGATGTGATGTATGACTAGGTACATTTTCTGCCATGGGTTCGGCTGCTGTTGAGTCTGTGAAATCGTCGTCTGTTAAACGAGCTTGAGCATGAGGGGCTAAGGCAGGATGCTTTGAGGCATCGTTGATGCTATCGACATCATTGTCTTCCTCTTCTTCTAGGTTCTGCTTGTTCTGTTCATCATCAGAGATATCGCTGAGTTTAGGTGTCTGTGAGCGTTGTTCCTCTTCTTCTTCCTTTTGAAGAGCTATTAGAGGCTTGTTGCTTAGTGTGCTAGGGCCTCCAGGAACACTGTTTTCGTTTAAAAAGGGCAGCGTCTTTTCAGATTCTACTTCTTTATCTAATTCAACCTTGTTTGTTGATTCTGATTGTGTTGTCTGTTCAAGTTCCATGGATTCAGGTTCTTCTTCACTCTCTTCATCGGGTTCAAACTGAATCACTCTGTCAGCTATTTTAAAGAAAGAGAAAATGGCTGATGAGTTTTCTTTCTTTTATATGCTTCTTGATTTATCTTACACTTTGTCCATTTGCATGTCTGCAATGTCTTGGCTGTAGAAAGTGGAGCCCAGGTCTTGTCCCTTTAGGCAACGTTAGAATACAATACAACTCTGGATCTACTCAGACATACCACGCTTGTACAGGTTGAGATAAAGCTCTTAATAATCGGTCATTTTCGGACGTGTTGTATTTTCGTTCGCGGTATCTACTGTTTAAGGACATGGAACAAAAACAAAAAAAAAAGAAAAAGTGACCTATGCAAAGAAAGGGAGGAGTAAAAGAGAAAAGCACAAGTTTAGAGTGACCTTCTTGTTACACAGAAAAGCAGAGATATCCTCTGTAATTTATCTCAGGAAGCACCTTTCTGTTCCTCAAGAGGATTCCTTTCTTCAAATCATTAGCCTTTTCTTTTCATTTTAGGCATAACAAATTAAAGAGTCCCAAAGTGCTAAAAAAGGCAATTCAAAAGGAAGTTTCCATTTGCTTTGTGATAACCTTTCTCAGTTGCCTTTCTTTTTTTTTTATTTTTATTTTTAACTAAAAGTGTACCTACTATGCCAGAACCCACAAAGGACCAAATCCAGACAGTTTTCAAAAAGTTGAAACAGAACCGTTATAATAAGGCAAGTGCCTCTTTTTTTTTTTTATGTAGGAGTGTATCTTGACATGACGTGTTATAGGCCTGTTTCGACTGTCAAGCAAAGAATCCCAACTGGGCTTCTGTCTCATTTGGTGTTTACATTTGTACAGACTGTTCTTCTGCTCACCGCAATTTAGGCGTTCACATTAGTTTTGTCAGGTAAAGAATTTTTCATAGGTCACTATAAGCAACTGTATATTAAATACTGTGCAAATATATATATATAGATCTACAGTGCTTGACTCTTGGAGTTGGGAACAGCTTCGAATGATGAAAGTCGGTGGTAACCAAGCAGCTTCCGAATTCTTTTCAAAGAGTGGCGGAAGCGCTTCTTCCGCTAACGATGCACGCATGAAATATTCTAGCAAGACAGGTCAACAATATAAAGAGCTTTTGGCTAAAAGAACAGCTGAAGATGCTATTGCGTAAGTGATTCATGCTTATTTCTATTGTCAATATACTTATTGGCCTTCTTGAATTAGTCATCCAAATCATGTGATTGTTGAGATCAATAATGTTGTTGAACTATCTACAATTGAGGAAAAGGTCTCCTCTGTTCCTGAAATTTCAACACCAGTCAAAGAACAAGAACCAGTGGAGGAGAGCAAGGAAGCTAAAGTAGACCCCACTACTACTACTACTACTACTACTACTACTACTACTATTATTACTACTACTACTTCTCCTGCTCCTGTCCAGGCTAAAGTGATTACACCCACAGCCCGTACTGGACGTTCTGCAGTCACTGCGCGTGCTCCTCGTAAAGCAGGCAAAGCATCTAAACTTGGTGTCAAAAAAGCTCCCGTCAGTTTTAACTTTGAGGCAGCTGAAGCACAAGCCAAGCAAGATATGGAAAACAAAGCAAAATATGATTTGGATAACGATGATCATACAAGTGCTCAGGACTCAAACGAGATTGGAGATGAGCCTACTTCACCCATCAAGCCAATGTCCTCACGACTTGCTTATGTAGACAGTAAAGACAATGATGAAGAATACGAAAAGCTTGGGTTTGGTATGAACCGTCTTGGCATGGATGGCAAGCAGAACACAATGTCTATGCCACAAAAGAAATCTTATCACCAGCAGCATGATGAAGACTCAAGGATAGCTCAAGAAAAGTTTGGGTCTGCCCGAGCCATCTCTTCAGATCAGTATTTTGGAAGAAACGAATATGATCCAGCTGTTTCTGCTGCAGAATCGACCCGACTCTCGCAGTTTACCAGTGCAAAGGCTATTTCTTCTGATCAATACTTTGGCAGAGAATCAGATTTGGATACACATTCCAGTCGTAATGACACAGTCAATTTGGGTGATTGGGATAATGTCCAAGATCAAGCTGTTGCCATGGCAAGAAAGTTTGTGGATCAAGCAGCACTTGATTTGGATGCAGTCAAAGATTTAGCAGAAAATGCAACATCCCGGGTCCGAAATTATTTTAATGCCTGAGTAAAGTTTTTCTATATCTGTGTTTCTTTTTTTCTTTTTCTCTTGCTGTGTGACCTAGGTACCACCTTTCTTTTTCTTTCTTTCATTCCTCCCCATATCATCAGTATTATTTTCAAGTTGCAAGTTATTTCAATACAATGAATTGAAGCGGATACTTTGCTTTCTTACTTTTTTGACCAGACGAATAGTTTATGCATCGAGATAGACATGGAGTATGTTGAATATGCAATTCTCTTTTTTTTTTTTTTGTATGACAAGTTCAGCATGGTAATACACGCCAATTTCTTTGTCTTTTCAAAGATACTTACTCATCAAGCCATTTTACTTGATCGAGCTCGCAATATAAAAAGAAATGTCCTTTTTTTTTTATATTTTCTCTCTCTTTATCTTCATTTCTCATTTCAATTATTGCTTTTCTGCTCGGATCCATCAAATATGTACTTTCCAGAGCAGACTATATTGAACATAAGCATTGGCATGTCTATAGTGTTAGGTAGCTTGTTCCTTGTCGTTCGTGAGCTATATCCTAGCACGCAGCTAGAATACTCTAAATTTTCATCAGGTAAAAATCAAAATACCATGGTAAGTATTGGTGATAATAAAAAAAAAACCTATATGACAAGAATACTGAAATAAATTCTGTTAATAAAGATTCCTTCGAAAAATGGTATGCTACTTATTTATACACCATCACTTGCTATTACCGGATTGTTGCTTCTCTCATCTTATCAAGAATATTCCGAAACAAGGCTAGTATCATGGTTTTTGTTCTTACATTATTTGAAAAGAGTGATGGTGAGTTAGTTATGGAATCGAATGAGTGTCTGTTGACTCATCTTCTTTATTCTTTCAGGAAGTCTTGTTTGTTCATCGCTACTCTGGTTATTCCAAGTTGTATGATAACGTTACTATCTCGATCTCTTATACTGTTTTTGCTATCTCGGTCTATGCTTTTTCTCGACAAGTTCCTCAGAAGAACCATTCTCTAAATCAACTAGGCATCATTCTGTTTTTTGTTGGAGAAAGCTTAAACTTGTATCACCATTGGATCCTAAGGTCACTCCGTAAACCTGGGCAAACCGTGTACAAGGTAACTATTTCATTGTTCCCAATGTCTCTTGTTTCTCAATCTAAAGCTTACATCTTAAACGCAGATACCTGAAGGCGGTTTGTTTAATTATGTTTGGTGTCCTCATTATGTGAGTTCTCAATGTTATTGAATGCAATTCGTACTTATTCGGTCATATAGACTTGCGAAATTATTTCGTTTATTGCATTTTTTCTGGTAACTCAGCATTTCTTTGTTCTCTTGTTCCAGCTTGGATCTGTTGCCTATCTGGGAATACGCGCTCACAATACAAGATTGTGGTATCGAAAAAAATTTGAGAAAATTCCAGACAGACAATGCCTTATACCTTGGTTGTTTTGAGAGCCCTGTCTTTCAACATACATGTTTGCAAAGCAATACTATGTAATTCGCTTATTCTTGGTTATTGCAAAAGGAATAAATCTCATGACTCATAAAAAGGTTCCAAAACGAAATGTAAAAAAAAGGGACTTTATTGTACATATGATACTATATCAAAACGATTGATAGAGATCGTACGCCAAATACATGGTAAATTGGTTGATTAATCCTGCATTGATCTTAAGCCCTCTCCTCCCTCAAAAAGAAACGAAGATGAATCTTTTGTTGCAAACTCCATGATGCTCACATTGATGCATTATACATCCATTATACGTTCCTCACCTTGCTACATTTTTCAAACCGGTTCTCATCCTTTCCTTTCTTCTCTACAACGTTTCAGGAATGGTTATGAACTGATGAAAGGTAACGCAGACAGAGTTCATACAAATCAAAAGCATTTGGCTGAATGTATTATACTGTGATACTGCGTTGATCAACGTTAGACAAGGGAACAGCTGCATACTAAACTAATACGATCATCCTTCTATTCATTTATTGGCATTCATTCGTTCTTTTTCTCAACTTTCATATTTCAGCAGCACTGAAGCAATTCTCTACTCTAATATTGTATTCTTGTTTATTGGGAATACTTTTCGTACTAGTAATAGTCCATCTGCCTGTCTGTCTATCGTACCCAAACATCTAAGCAAATCCAAACTTACCAGCTGAAAGTAGGTGTTGCATGGGTTAAAAGAGAAGAAAAAAAGGCCGTAAAATAGATTGCAACCGATACCTTGGTAATTGAACAACAACAACAACAACCAAAATATAAAGTGTACTTATATGTGCTGTTGCATGCACGCTACATTAGTGGTTACCCCTGATCAGAGATACAAGTGCAAGCACAGACGAATGGTACATCTAGAGTCTGAGAGCGCATTTAGAAGTGCATAACCCCTTTTCATAGTCAGATGAATCATCACATAAATTAAAAGTGTCATTTTAAGAGAATAATTTGAATTGAATAAAGGACAACTTATTTTTGGTCTGATTGAATTTTACTTGTTATCGATTATACTAGAAATATCACATGTACCTTTATTTCGAGCTACTGTTTAAACGATAGGTCAAACGAAGCAAAACAGAATAAAAAGCATAGCTTTCTTTTCATTCAATCACTCTGCGTCTGTCAATACAGGCTGCCGGTTCTTTTCTCTTTTTTTGCACTAATCAGTTGTTCTACGCGTTCTTGTTTTGCATCTCGGTATATATCAACAATAATAGTGTCGGTAATAATAGTCGGCACTGACAAAAATGAATCTCAAATGCATCCTCAAAAAATACATTTCGTATCGCTCTTGACTCGCATTGATTGGAATAGAGCAATCAGTCTGGACAGCCCATTTGCTAAACATGAGAGAATAAACAAACTAGACTGTAGCTATCAGTGCTGTTGCGAACTTTATACGCAAAAATATTTAGACATGAGCATGGATATGGACTTGGTTGGTTGGATAGATAAAGCCAGGTACAACGCTGATACAATGCTGATATAATGTCGAAATGAGTAAGGTTGGGCAAAGAACTTGATATAAAAAAAGGTACTAAAAAGTGTTTGTATTGGCAGCTATCAAGCAATCGATTTGAAACATAGTCGTCTTCTTAATCATGCAAGTCTCTGTACAAAAGACTGTAACAAAGTACTGTTATTGTCTACAGCTTGACCTGTTTGCATTATAGTCTTGAGGCTGTCCTCGTTTAAACCACAAAAATAAATATAGACGACACTGTAAAAACTGCCCTCAACAAATTACTAAATTGAAGAGAAGAAAAAGAAATATAAGCAAACACGAAATGAAAGAAAGTTTAGGTATAATGTATATTTTCTTTTTTATTAATTATAAATGTTATTAATCTAGAAAAGGGCACCAAGTGCCCCCTTCTCCCCTAACCCCAACAAATTCAGCAGAGGTATTATTAACATGCCTATAGAGAACGACCATCCCGTTCATCTTAAATGGATAAGGAAAAAAAGAAGAAAAGAAGGCGAAAAACGAAGCCTTTTTATATCTTTTTGACAGCACTGGATCACATGTTGGTCTGGACTGCTGAATTTTTTCTGCCGATCTTTTGGGACTGGCTTTTTTTGTGTTCCCAAACATTGACTTCTTTTTATACCCCCCTGTTTACCTTGTAGATAAGAATGGGAAAAAAGAGAGCAAGAGGAAGAAAAGAAGAGTCAAGAAAGTAAAGAAGCAAAATAAATTCCTGTTCTTTACCTAATTGATTTATGAACTCCTTTTTTTAAAAAAAAAGCATTGATTGTAATGACACTTGTCCAACCAACAAAATGCTGGCCAGTGCGTGCAAACTCCGCCTTCCTCTTCTTCAGAATTACAAAATTGATCAAGCTCTCATCTTTTTCTTACTTGCCATAATGACATTGTTTTCCTACTAATGCTGATTCTCTAATTTTGTCTAAGCATTTAGTTGGTTATTTTCTTTCGCATTTTTTTGTGAAAACTTGTGATTTTCAATCTCTGCTCGTACTTTGTCATATTGCTCTTATCTCATCTCGTTGTCAGTTTGTCTTTTATGAGCTTGTCTTGCTTAATTAAGTCTGACTAAGTTGACTATATACATGATCGCTTGAGTTTTAAACTTTAGTTCAAATATTCATTCCCAATGATAAGCTTCTTTATATATATGATCCACTACCATTCCCAGGTCAATGTTCTTTAAGCCAGAAAAAGGACACTTTGTTTTGTAGTGTACGGAACAATTCTTTGTTGTTTTGTTCTTGAATGTTTCCATAGTTTTCGTACGGTTTATTTTTCAGCTCTTGATGTAATTCAAGTGCTTTTTTTTGGGTACTCGATCCATCATCACTTTTTTTAATTAAACTTGTACACTTTGTTTTCAAGTTGCTGTCCGCATTCAACTCTGACTGAGAAATAATCGAGATTCATATGGACCTTATTATTCATCTACCAAGTTAATGCTTAACTCAAACTAAATAAAGATTAAACTCAACTTCTTTTAGAATAAATCATATTAATCGCACTTAGGATCGAGATGGTAACGGCCTTGATTCGAGGCTCCCATTTAGCTATTGTCAACTGAAATCAGTTTGAATTGAGGATAGTTATTCAATCAGTGCAAGAATATTAACAAAAGACCCAATTTCAGAAAATAAGAAGAGTAGATTTCATTTGTTTCTTTTAGCTATCAACGGCTCCATTTGGCTTTCTTGTCTTGTTCTTTTGTTATGTGCCAGTATGCCTTCATCTTTCCATATAAGTTTTATCAGTATAAAATGCATAAGCCTCCAGAAATCCGTTTTGGCCGCAATAGCAGCGAGCAATCTTGTTTGTGAGACCCTACAGTTTTGGTATTTTGCAGAGACTGTTGTATTTGCTTGTTGTACTTATATATTGCTGTGCAGTTTCAACAGGAAAAGGGCTTCTCAGTTTCCTGTCAAGACAATTCTCAATGATAGGCATGTTGAGAGTTCTTGTATAAAACGGCGACAATCAATTTATAGCACATGGTAAGGTGTCACATTGTAATACAGTCCATTCTTATAGACTTTGTGAATACAAAGAAACAATATGAAGTATAGTTCAAAGTTCCTGTCCAATTTTTTGAACTGCTTTCGATCCATGGTTGAGTAGATTGAATCATGATAATCAAAAAGCTTTGTGCATAGATTGATGTGTAAATCAAACAAGCACTTGTGATCCCATTATGACAATGTCGAACAATCTTTTTCCTTGTTCAATAAGGTTACACTGACACAAAGAGAAAACAATTAGACAGCATTCATTAAGCTTGTTTACTTTGTTTTCATCTTGTTGCCTTACTTTTGTCGATCTTCTATTTCTCACTAGAGCAAGACAAACGATGTCAAATTCTGGCTGGCTAGCTGATCTTTTTAGCTTGGGGGGATTAGCTTATTCAAGTAGTTGCTTCTTGACAATTCACCGCTCCAATAAGCTCAGTGGTACGAGCGAAAAAAAATAGTAAAGCAAAATAAACGAAAACCTGAGAGGTTTTGTTGTCTATTGTTCGCTAAGAAGGAAAAAAAAAGGAAACTCAATACTTTTTTCAAGTTTTATCATAAGAAAAAAGCTTGCACAAAAACGATCAAGAGAAAAACAGTTAAGACTGATTACACTATACCTTAGTCCTCTTTTCTTTATTGCAACGAACAATAACTATATTTCAAAGAAATACAAACTGGGGACTATCTTGCTTGTGTTTAAAAACTTGTACCTCCAAATTTCTTGCTGCACAACAATATTGAAATGTTGCATCATGGTCGTAAATTTTAAGTTGATGTTGTGTTCCTCCAGTAAGTTCGTGGTGTTTTACAGTGGTAGAACATTCTATTTTACAGGGACTTTGCTTAATTTGGATCTGCTACAATAGTCGCTTTATTCATGAGAAATGCACTCTTATATAAAGTACTCTTAAATCGAGCGATTGCTGTATTACAGTATTAGTATACAACACAAAATGCATTGAAAGACTATGAGATACATGCGTTTATATTTTATTTTATTTACTAGTGCTTGATTTCATCTTTTTTTTTTTTTACAGTATTGAAAAATGGGAAGGGGAATAAAAGGCATAGGCATAGATTATTTGGTGTCAAAGAAAGTATTTTAAAAGAGGCTCTTTTCTTTGGATGTGCTTTGCTTAATAAGACACTCATTTGGTTACTGGTATTTATCTTGGTCATAATAAGAAATAGCATAACTTGACAAGGGAGAGAGAGACATTTGAAGTAGAAAATGATTGTGTTGTGTTTGCGGTAACTTGGTTGAACAATCTAACACGTAACCGGACAATGCTATTAAACATATCGTTAATGAGTATTGATTGTTAAACGAGAGATGGAAACAAAGAGCAACTTACTTTTGTCATATGAACCAGTGATCCGCAAATAACACATACTATGTTTGCTTGGTTGGCTTTGTTTTTACAGGGTTTATCTTTGCTTGAATCAATGTTACTGTTTCTGATAATAGCCATTGTGATCAATTGAATCTGGATAATAAATCACAAAATAGATAAAGAAAGAAGTGATTGTTTTCTGGCGCTTATATATGTGTATTGTCTCAACCATATATTTGGAAATGTCCCAGTAAAAGACAAGCATGTTACACAGTCAATTTATAAGGTAGAACAAAAAAAAAATAAGGCAGCTCAAGCTTCACTGCTGTAATCCACAGCTTCCCACCAAAATTGCAACTAGAGGAATCCGTGTTACATACACCAAGTATTAGTATCTAGCAAACAGACAAAATGACTTACTTTGTCTATGATTGATTCATACAAACATGAATAGATATTTTGATGACAAATGCTTTTATTTATCAATATAGTTGTTATTTTTAACTATTGTCCTGCAAAAGAAAATTCAACTTTTTTCATATACTTGAGTTACACATGAACCATTTTTAGACAGAGTTGGAGAACTGTCAGGGTTGAAAATGATCTATGATTTGTAGCCGCGCTTTCATTCCAAGCCCTGTAGTGCAACAATCATCTCCCAAAAAGAAAAAAAAATAAGGAATAGGGTACTACCTTACTTAATCAATTTTTTTTTGCTGCTATTACTCAATTGTCAAATTAAGCTTTTTTTTTATTTATTTTCGTAATATAATCAATTAATAATTAGATCAATGTTCATACAGCGCAATTTAAAATTACTTCAAGTCGCATGATACGGTTGGTAGTTTTTGCTCACACGAGTGTACTTACATAAAACTAGATAGTTTTGTTACCTAGTGATAAAAACACACACACACACACACTGACAAAATTGCGATTCAATCGTAATACAATAGGTACAGTCACCACTGCAATCGCTGTACCTATATACTATAATTGTACATGGCAGTTCTCTTGGTGAAGCCCTCAACATGACAATGATGACACAAGCCCATTTTACCTACATATATTATCATGTAGCTTATCTTGATTTCTAAGCAAGAGTTCACCAGTCTTTTCCCCCTTTCCTCTGTTTCTAAAGTGTGTCACCCTGTTTCTCTTTTGTTGATTCTTTCTTTAATTGGCTACAAAAAAAACAATAGAAGTACTCTAAATATAAAACGAATTTACTACCATCTTTATTATTGGACTAGTACTCTCACCCATTTAGACAACTAGTATATACAGTTAAAGCTGTATAAAGCAATTTTATTGCTTGTAATTCAAAACTATCTATTCTAACATTAGCTAGCTGCACACTGATAGTTTACTTTATTCAACATGTCGAAAAAGAATCTCGTTCGATCTGTCGTATGAGTAGATAATACCCTTGTACAATGTTGCCCAAAAAAAAGCCAAAGGCATTTGTTGTCCTTTTTGTTCTAGTCCTTCTGCACTTTATGTGACATAAGTTATTAAATGCTTGATGAAGGTTATCTATACTGATGAAAAAGATGGCTAAATCAAGGAGCTCTGTCTGAATAAGATAGGCTAATGCAGGGCAACTTTTATATGGTAATTACTTTCTTGGGTATGATGAGTTCCCTTCACTTGATAATGACGGTTTATGAAATCAGTTGTTATACATAGCTGAGAGCAGAAATCACTGTTCTTTATAGAGGGCTAATAATGTAAAAGTGATTCAAATTAAGTTGAAGTCTAGTGCGTCATTATAGAGCAAGCCTTCTTTTTTCTTTCTTACCAACTCATGATGTCAATTATAGCATAGACTTTTACTGATAGTTATGAAAGAAGATTGTATTTCAAGTATATCGTTATCAACTTTTTATCGTAAGAAGCAAAACAGTTTAGAGCAGACAGTTTTCCAACTTGCAAGGTGATGTTATTCTACTTGGCATTTATTGACTTACTTTCGACCCTCTTGCGTTCTTTCATCTTATGGAAAGAGAGCCTTTTTTTTTGTTAGTTGGCAATTAAAAACAGAATTACGCTTTCAGTCTAAAACGAGTTACAAGAAACATCGACTGACTTTCTAACTACATAAGGTTCAAGTAGTGCATTTACCTATCCTTGAGTTCTCTATTTACTGAAGCGAATGTTATCGAATGACTATTGATTGTATTCTGTGAAATTGTGTGTTTTCTATGATGGAGTTGGCTGAAGAAGCCAATGTGCTATAGACGGAAACAGAAGAAATGGAATCATGCAAACTCACCTTATATTGATATGAAATTAATTAGAGTAACAATAATGACAAAATTAAGCCCTTTCATAAATGAATGTCCTTTTTCTCTTTTTTTGCATGAAACGAGTGTAAAGAACCAGACAGCTAAAGTCTGGTCAATACTTGATGTTTTCTTATTGTTATTGCAACTATTGCCTTACAATTACCTTGGCCTTATCTGTATGACTTTCAACTCAAGTCTTTCAGGTTATTAAACAGTTTGCACAAGAAAATTAATTAATGTTTATTTTGAGAAATTTTCACTCGGAGAAGTAAACGCAACACACTGTTTAATTCTCTCAGCTTCATAAACAATTCTTACAGGAAAGAAACCAATCTAGCGTATCCCTTTGTATATTAAGCTATTCTTAAATGCTTCTTCCCACTCAATAGGTGTTTAGCGAACAATTGGTTTGTAAGGGAAATCAAGGTGATTGGTGATTGGTCAAAAAAATTAAGTTTTCATTCATACTTGAAACTAAAAAACATCAATTGAGAGAATCTACCTACATATGTTTAATGGTTGATTTATCTTTATTTTTCGGATTGCATATATATATGTATATATATGCAAGATGTGCGCTGTTTTTAGTTGTGCATAAAGATGAATCTACCAAGGGATAACATTTCCATCGTTACCAAAGAAGCTTCCATTATCTTTAAGAGTGACTTCTTCTAGTTTAGTTATTTGATTGGTAATGGACTCTTCAAGTCCAAGTGGAGCATCCTGGCCACCCATATCTGTCCGAACATGGCCAGGACAACAAGCATATACAATAAAGTTCTCTTTTGCCAATGCATTCCCAGTTAAATGAGTCAACATATTCAAAGCTGCCTTGGAGAGACAATAGTCTGTCACATTAGCACTATCTTCAAATCGATCAATACTGCTGATGGATCCAAGGGTGGAGCTTATGTTGACGATTTTCTTGATTTTATTTTGACCACGCTTACGAAGTAGAGACAAGAATACTTGGGTGACATTGGATGTACCGCATACATTGATCTCGTATGTCTTTAACATAGCCTTTCTTGCTACTTTTTCAATTGTTGCATTTCTTCCTCCTTCAGAGATACCCGCATTATTAATGAGTACATCAATACCTTCAGGAGCTCTCTTTTCAACCTCTTTAGCGGCAGACTATAGACTTTGAGTCTTTTTTTTTTTTTTGAAAGTCAAAGGAAGATATCTTACTTGGATAGATTGTTCATCAGCAGTATCTAGCTTGATTGGAATAACATGTTTATCGTCAATGATTTTCTGAAGTTGTTCTGATGCATCTGGGTTGCGAGCACAAGCAAAGACAGTATGGCCCTTTGCAGAAAGCTGGCGAACCAATTCGAAACCAATACCACGAGATGTTCCAGTAATAACAAAAGTTGAAGAAGACATTGTGTTTGTTCTTTTTAGAGAAAATCAATGCTTAATAAATCACTTTATATAAACATATATATATATATATATATATATATATTTGCTTGATCTCATAAAAGACTCCATATGGTGCTTGCATAAAAAATTCCAAAACCTACACTTTTTTTTAGTTCTCACACTGCAAAATAACCTATAACACATGGGTATAGCATACCTATACTACTAGCACAAAGGATAAATTACCTTAATTCTTTTCCCGTTTTAATGATAATAGATATGTACATCGAAAGTTTTACCCCGAAATTTAACCGCGATTGATAGCCATTCTACAAGAGATAGACTTGAATGAACCAGGATATCATAGTATGCTTGGGAAGAAAAAGAGCTTTCTAGCCATGACATCCTGATTCATTCAAGTCTATCTCTTGTAGAATGGCTATCAATCGCGGTTAAATTTCGGGGTAAAACTTTTGACATATATCGTATTTCACATCAAATTCACGAATCTGCAAAATCAATGTCGCAGATTTAACAGCTAAAATTCGAGGAAAATGCATTCCAAGAGAGAAGAAGGAGATGATGAACAAAGTCATAGAGCAAGCAGAAAGAAGCATCCGGCCCGAAGATTGTGAAGGATGGACTAAGCACTGCATTGAGAATCTGAACAGATGTATTAGAGGAGAAGATCTTACTTACAATAATTAATAAATTTTTATGTGTATTTTCCTCGATTTTGCAGATTCGCGAATTTGATGTGAAAATACCATATCTCTACCTTTTGTTTTTCCGAGGAACCATATCAATCGAAAAAAAAAAGGGTTTCAAAGCTAGCGCAACTCGTTTTCTAACCTGACTCTTTACATAAAGCGTAAGCAAAAGATGAGACATAGAGAAAGCAGAATTGCCTACCAAATCTCAGTAGTGATTTTGAAAATTGAATGCTTTTCTACCATTACACTTCGAGCTACCGGATTTTTGTTGTTATCATTCTTTTATTACTAAATTCTAACTGTACTACATATATATAAACAAAATAAAAACAACTATAGCTCTTTATCTTTTTTTGAGAGAACGGTAGCAAAAGACAAGAAATGGGATGAGGAGGGTGGGAACAACAAACATCCGTTGCTCTCGTGAAATAATTTCAGTACTTCATAAATTCGTATATACATTATATAATTCGCATCATAATGTTCAATGATGATCATCTAAAGCATAAGTCCGGACTTGGAATATTCTGCAATTAAGCCACTGAAAAAAGATTATATCGTTTCAGTTCTGTCAGATCTTGTAGGCATTACTGCTTCAACTTGACATGGTAGCTACTTTTCAATCAAAGAACAACATTGGCAGGCTGTTTTTTCTCTTTTCTGCAATGTTATCTATACATTTATTTACATTGACTCTACTTTGAATAGACTATAATGTGTTTTTGTTTGTCTCACTCCATATAATATTTACTCCCAAAGTTTTGACAAAAGACGATTTAATGCAACAAAAGACATTTAGTGAAGAGAGTAAACTATTGGACTATAAAACCTAGAAACCGCATTCAAGAAAAGTAGTAATGAACCAAAAAGAAAGAAAGAGAGAGGATCATGGTCTTTGTTGGTGAGACTTCAATGGCTTTCGCAACGTTGGTTTTTTCTAGAGCGCGATTTATATGTCCGATCATTGGCATAAGATGGACTTCCTTTTAGATTTTTAAAGAGCAAAAGGTGTAACAGTCGGTAGATCAACATGTGAAAGCAAGGTGTGATTGATTCTGTTTGAAGGGACAAGAGTTATACACCCCCTTTTTTTTACAGATAATTTCTACTGGGATGATTTCTTTTCAATCAAGAGCATACTGTAGATGTTTTTCTTTAACAACAGCTTCAACTTGAAAAAGCATTCAATTGACCTCCAAACTTACAATTGAGTATTGAGCTAGTCTATCGATCTTGATAGACCTAATTTGCATGCGTACAAACATCAAGTGTATCAAGAAGGCATGTATAATCAAACAGTACAGCATACTGTTGACCTTTTCAAAAGCATAAGAAACAAGGATAACTTTCAACTTGATAATAGCCTATTGTATGAAGACTACAAGATTTTTTTTTCAACCATGTACTTTATCTCAATCGCCCTGTAAGTCCTTTTTTTTCTTTTTCTTTAGTAGAACCCCCCCCCCAATTTCTTTGGACAAGTTGATTCTACAAAGCGATAGATTTAGACTCGTTCTTTCTTTATGAGCCATTCACTGTTGTTTAGCTATAAAGATGTGTGAATGTCTGATCTATGGTGTTACCCGATCAATTCAAAAGAAATACTCGAGCTAACCTTTTTACAAGCATCCCAAAAAAAAAAAGTGTCGGTGGTTGAAACAAAGTCTTTTTCATTGGCAACCAAAATTTTAGGTCAAGGGCACCACCATTTTTCCTGATTTAGACTTGATTTGAGCTTTGGAATTGTCTGGATTAGGTTAAAAAATACAAATCCGTTTTTTTCGGGAACGAATATGTACAACAGTAAAGAAGTAGAAGAATAAAAAGAAAAAAAAAATTTTTTTTTTCTTTTCTTTACTTTTTTCTTTTCTTTTGGCTCTTTCTTTTATATATTCCAATGAGCGAAGAAACGAAAGCTGTCATGGCGGATTCTTCAGTGGAACAAGAAAATGTCAAAAAGAGTTGGAAAAGCTATTTTGCTTTCCTTAAAGATAAAAAGTTTTGGAAGATTCTGTTGCTAGGTCAACGTAAGTCATTGTATTTTTTCTTTCGAGTGATGTTATCTCACTTCTTTTGTTAGTTTTATCTTTGTGTATCACTGGTACTAATGTAGTGAACACTAAATTGACCAACGAGTATCAATTTGCTGCTTCTACCACTCAAAGTTTCTTGGTCTACGCATGTCTGGCCATCATTTATAACTCCTACGCTATCTACAAAAGAGGTTTGAAAGGTTGGTTACTTCAGTTCTGGAGAAGAGGTATCTTTTACTTTATTTTGGGCTTTATTGATGTGGAAGGCAATTACTTTGTCAACAAATCCTTTCAATATACTTCCCTTCTCTCTGCTGAATTGCTCGATTGTTGGAGTACACCAGTCTGTATGGCCTTGTCTTTCATCTTCCTCAAGGTCAGATACAGATGGGTTCAATATCTCGGTGTCTTTATCTGTCTCTGTGGTCTTGGTATGTTGGTTGGTAGTGATGTGATGACCGACAAGAACTATGGTGCTGTGGATGCTGTCAAGGGCGATTTGTTCTGTCTCCTTGGTGCCACTCTCTATGGTTTCTCTAATGTTGGTGAAGAAATCATGGCTCGTAAACATCCTCTTTATGAAGTGATTGGTATGTTTTCTTTCTTTGCCACCTTTATCAATCTTGTTCAAATCTTCATTTTTGAACGTGATCAATGGTCTCAATTCGCTAACCCTGGTATTGCCGGTATGATTGTGACCTATACCATCTGTATGCTTGTCCTCTATTCCCTTGCACCTGTCATTTTCCGTATGGGTAGTGCTGTTGTCTACAACATTTCTCTCTTGACCAGTGACTTTTACGGTCTTATCTTTGGTTTGGGTCTCTTTGGTTACAAGGTCACTATCTTGTATCCATTTGCCTATATCGTTGTCATCATTGGTATTCTCATCTATCATGTTTTTCCAACTCCTGTTCCTGCTATTGGTAACTTTACTGCTGAAAAGGCTGCACAAGAAGCTAAAGAATTGCATGGTACCAAGTCAGAAGATTTAGAAGCCCCTCACACTGAAGTCATTTCTTCCAGAGAAGAAATCGAGGAGCATAAACATTAGAGCATTATTACTACCCTTTATCATTTAGACATGTAAAGATAATTTCTTAAAAGGGAAGCCGTCAAGTATCTATACCTAGTATGAATGTAAATAACTATCTCCTACTAGTGTTGCCCTTCTTCACGTCTTTTGCACACTGTATATAGAAAGACGTTTCCTAACCTCTACTTTCTATCATTTAATAAATTACACTCTATTACTCTTACCATGATTACCTCTTTCTTTTTTTTAATTTGACTATAAAATGTGCTTGTTCGGGGAGGAAATAGGTGATTTTATAGAAGGAGGGAGGGGCATGATTTGCCCACAGAAGAGACAATATTAAATAAAATTTTGGCTTGCAGAAACCGCGTGCATGAAACCCTTAAATTTCCTTTGAATTATTTTAATAGTTTTTCTTTTCTTACTTCTCTCTTTTGGGGGTTCAACCTATGTCTCATGTCCCTTATAACAGATCCACTTTACCTAATCCATATTAGTCGCATCAAGTTTCTGCGCATGGATGAGCGTGGTGAACGTATTATCAGTTTCCCGCCTACTGTCATGTCAGATGACTATGTTCGTTTAGCAGCCCCCATCTATCCCGAGATGCAATATTGTTATTCACCCGTCTACGATACTTTCCTCAATGACAATACTGTCAGTCTGACCAGTAGTCCACGAACAACCAAGCGAACGTATCGAAAAAGACCACCTACTCAACTTAATAAACCACTACCGAACATTCAACCTACCGTACTCACACAACTTCAACGGCTACCTACCACTGAGCATCCTGTAGAGACAGATAGTGATGATGCCGATACAGAACCAGAGGACAAGCAGGCTTGGTTCTCAAATTCAGGGTAAGCAAAAGAATATAGTGAGTTAGATTGTATTGACTTTCTTGTGATTAGAAAACCAGAAGAAGTAGTGACCTCTCCATTATCAGCACAGGCACAGACAGGTATACCCTCCAACCGTTCTTTTCCATTAGCCTTACTGCATCCCTCCATGGATTCAGCACTTGAACCCTCTCCCTCGTTCGAAGAAGGTAGCAACCCGGCCTTCAATGGATTTTCAAACACAACCGCGACAGATCTAGTACCCTCCGAGTCCCACAACAGTCCATCCTCAGACTCCAATCAACCAACTGACATTTCGACCACTGTGATAGAAAAAGAAGAAGAAGAACCCTTGTTTAAAAAGACAGTAGATCAACCTGTGTTGGGTCATTCAGCACTTTCGGCCTTGATTGCCAAGAAGGCCACGGCAGTTGAGAATCCATTCGCCGAATACTCCTTTGTTTCAGGCAAAGGAGAACCAAAGTCAATCACTCTTTGTGTTTATTTACCGCATTCTAATCAGCCTTATAAACCAGTCTCGCTAGTGGTTCGACCTGACGCTATCACAGACGATGTCATTGGTTACATTCTGTATGATTATGTCGAACAAAAACGTGAACCTGAATTGGATGAATCAGCCTATGATCTTGCTGAATGGGTCTTGTTGATTGCTGAAGATGATGGGGAAATCGAAGATGACTTGCCTGCCATTGATCGTACTCGAAACATTGGACGTGTCTCGTTTGATCAATTTGCTCTTTGTCGAGCTACTGCCTCTCAAGCCAAACAGAATGATCTGGACAGAGCCAAGATGGGCCGAAGCAAACCTGATTTAGAGACGCTCCGCAAAAAGAAAGCATCTGCTCTACCACCACCACCACAACAGCAGCAACAGAGCAATATACCTACCTCACAGGAAAATGCGCCCTCTCTATCCTCAGCCAATGCCAGTTTGAATGACCTTATACCCCAACAACAACAACATTATTACTATTACCAACCATCTGCACAACCTTTTGAAGCATCTCCTACCAATCCACCCAATCATCTGCCTACTACAAACAACAACAACAATACATCCACTACAACCATGAATTCTACCACAGCACCTCAGTCACATACAGCAGAAGAAGAAGAGCAACCACAAGATCCACAACATATCAGCCAGACATTGACAACTCATTTGATGCCTACTCAACAAACACACAATGAACCTGATGCATCTACAGTAGCTGTACCTGTACCCTCTTCCAAAGCTACCTTGACTAAAGCAACCATGCCCATGACACCTCTAAAATATTTCCGTATCAAATTGATGACAAATGAAGAGGTCTCGGCTACTACATCCATTCCGGTATATGCGGAAATGTTTATTGGTGATGTGCTTGAACTTGTCTCCCGGAAGAGGAAGCTGGATCCAAATGAATACATGTTGACGATTGCCGATAGTCATGTGATTGTACCGAACGATATGACAGTGGAAAGCATGAAGGGCATCACCGACCTTACCTTGACAAAGAAAACAACCACCTTAAGTATACCCAGTTCTTCTCATTCATGGCGATCTCCTATCAAGCGTAAGAAAGATGAAGCCAATCAGCCCATGTATTTCTCTACAGCCGAGAGTCCTACCAGCGGACCTTCCACCACCAATGCCAATGATGCTCTCTTGTCTCAATATAAAAAGTATACAGTCAGTCGAAAGATGCCCATGTTTGTCTCTAAGCGTGTATATATCCTGGCCATTGATGGCGATTATATTCATTTAATGCCACCTGAGCATAAAGGCATGTTTGACTCTGTCAAAACGGTAAAGTGCTGTTTTGAAGATGAAGGACTATTTTTACTGATCCTCCCCCTTCTTAGACATCATTTCATGCTAGTGCAGTCAAGTCATGTAAACAAAGTAAAAAGGTACCAACCAACTTTAAAGTGATCATATTTAAAGAAAGAGATTACAAGACATACGACCTTGAAGCAGAAAGTACAAAAGAAGCCAGTAAGTGAATCCTAGTCTTGTATTTATTCCATCTAACAAGCCAAAATTAGGTGAAATTTGTGGTCGAATTCGATTTTTAATGCAAGTAACCAAAGGTACTTGAAACTCAGCTAGAGTTTGATTTACAAATAAGAAATTGGCTTTGATAAAGAAAATAAGCCCCATTTTACTTCAAGAAGCCTTATTTGAGCTACTGCCACTGTTATTTTTCCCTTAAAAAAGTGCGCCAGTCTGAGAAAGACAGAATGCTCTAACAAGTATTAGAAAAAACAAGTGTGTTTTTATGTACAGTAAAACGATCAAAATATTAAGTATAAAAAAAGAAAGAAAGAGGATATATCAAAGCGGTTTTGCGCGAGTCTGAAATTGCTTCAAGAAGTCTATTCCGTAAAGATAAGAAGAGAGCATGACAATGAAAGCGCCCACCATAAAGACACCCGAGGGCTGGAAATGAAACAGATAGATGCTGATCACACCCGATACAATAATTGATAAGCTAGTGGCAAATCCCTTCAAGATGTTATCGGCATATTTGACTACAATAGCCACAAGCAATCCACCCAATGCTTGGTTGGCTACCACAATCCAGGTAAGCCAATCATATCCCTGTAGCATACCATTCTTCATGATCGGCTGTATATCGTACATCAACATACCCACTAAAGAAAACAATGTACCCGAAATACCCAACTGAATATTACGAATCCACATGGATGTCTCTGATGTCTTGAGGATCTTTTCGAAGTAACAGCCTGCAAATCCAGAGGATACGCAACTTGTGATCACAGCCAAGAATCCTATCAAGGGATTCTGTGGCGCCAACAGAATTTCATCCATGCCATGATTATTACTTGCTGACATACTCTGAGATTGTACCAATGTCACGCCCATCATCAACAAGACCAAAGCAAACCATTTATCACGGCTTAGACTCTTGCCCAGTAAAATCACACTAAAGACAGCTGTCGACATGATCTTCATCTGATAAGTGACCTGAAAGGAAGCTGCCTCCAGATTGCTAAGGGCAACATATAACAAATTGTTTTGGAGTGCATAAAGACCTGAAGGTATCAACATCTTGAGAGTCTCTGCTGGTTTGCCGATAATCTCTCGCTGAATGGTATAGTAAAATCGATGCCAACTACTCAGTTGATATCGCAGTACGGCTAGACAAGCCACGATCTTGAGAACCTCTGCTAAAAAGACAGCGGTAGAGGCAATATAGAGAGGCTGTCCGGGTTTTTGAACGATGCGAGAATATCTCATCATCAACACAAGTGTACTATTCTGCACCACAAGTACAACAAGTGAGAGTTGTTTCCGAGTCAAACCCAACCATACCGGACTGCCTATAAACAATAAAAGTTAGATGAAAAAGAAAAAAGATGCATGTTCTAGGAATTGACTTTGCCTAGATTCTGTTTATCACTTGCTTGGACAATGGGCAAAATGCTTTTATTTCCAAATGTCCGCCTTGACTGATGATAGACGGACATGGTTCAGATGATGGAGTTACACTTCAAAAAAAAGAGAGAGAGAGAGAAGGAGGGAAATAAGCCCTTGATCACAAAAAAGGCAAGAAAAAAAAATAAGCTTGCGGAGTTCAGTGATTGACACTGACAATGAAAAAGAGAAAATCGAATGCTCGATTATCCAACGAAAATCATTAAACATCACCACGCCATTACTTTATTTAGTAATTTTCTATCGCCTCCTCAAGCATCGATCTTGGCAGACCTTTTTTTCCGCTTTTGTGTTTTTGGGCCCCTTCAAGCCCCGAAATACCTGCAGAATTTTGACAAAGTCTATTATAACACCAACAACAACAACCTCGCCAACACCAACCGCACCCACTCAAATCTCTTTTACTTTGAACACACCGAAATATATATTATACCGCTCAAAACGCCTTCGTGGATCGTCTTCCTCATCGTCCTCATCATCTACATCGTCAGGTGCCAGCAGCATACCAGCTACAAAAACCAAAGTAACCAAACCAGTAACTCCACGCATCCCATCCGCAATGACTCGCAACTCTTTCCAACGGATCCCAACCTCTCAGGACGTCTCTTAGCCTAACGACCTCCCCAACACCCAGGATTCGTCTAAGACGGACTCAGTGCCTATGGACCTTCACTCCTCGCCCAACCTTCCCGATTACCTGCTTGAGATGCAAAATCAACTCCGACGACATGAAACTAAATTCCAGGAACTTGAAGCATTAGTCACCGAAAACAGTCGTCTTCGAGAGGCCTTGGATGCAGCTGAGGCTCGTATCCGAGTCTCTGAGAAGGGCTCTTCCCCATCTTCGAGTGCGCAACCGCCTCCTATCACTAGTAATGGGGGGCACCAGGTCTTCTCGTTATGCGGCAGCAGCCTCCAGTACCGTCGACTTCCCAACTTTAGCTAAGTCCTCTTCTCCTTCGTTCACCTCTTCAACGCCTTCTTCGCCCTACCCGCGTCACTCTAGCTGCAAGAGACGCTGCCGCTCGTAATTTTCAACCAGTGTCTGAAACTCAGGGATTCAGCTTCATCTATCTTCCCTGTTGTAGCAAGGAGCCTATTTCCAATATGCGAGAAAAGCTCAGAAAACTCAAGTTGCAGAGCTCCCGTCTGCTTGACATACACTATTCGACCAACAATGTCATGTCAATCCTGGTACATAGCGACTACCCTAAGGAAATCACTTGCCTCTTGCAACTACAGAATATCGACCTTCTCCAGGACTTTGAACCAACCTCTCCCACTTTGCTGCGTGATCCCAAGTTCGACGATGCCAATGAAGCGCAACGCACCGCCGCTGCGACCGAGATCCACCAACGCCGTCTCATCAACATCGCCCTTCGTATCCCCGTAGACCAACGCAAGCTCTCCGTCCCTCGCTCTTTTCTCAAACAGGATTGGATCACCAATGAACATTTCGCGACCATCAACTAAACCCACAAATCCAGTCCCCTCGACATCCAACTCCTCCAACATGCAACTCGATTCCACCGATGACAGCCTAGCTGATGGCTCAAGCTCAGCCTCCAGTAACTAAGAAGAGCTTTTACCTTCCCCTTCCTTACACTATGCCCCACTCGTCTATTAATTCATTCTCTCCTTCCAGTACTACTAACACTCTCCGCATAGAATCTTTCAACTGTCGTAACTTAGCCAAACTTAGTGATTCTCAACAACGCTCACATTTTATACGATTCCTTTGCGATCTTCGCTATGATGTTTTATGCTTTCAAGAAACCTCAGCTGAATCACCTTCTACACAGACTATGCTCAACGCGCAATTTATGACACATTCTGCCATTTGGTCAAAACATTGCGGCATTGTATCCCTCAATTCTTCCATTCTCATCACGCCTGACTTCATCACCATAGATCAAAGGGTCATTGCCTGCCATATCTCTCACGTCAATCATCTTTTTCCACCCACACTTATCTTCGTTGTATATGCGCCAGCTCAAAGGGCTCAACGTGGGCCTTTCTTCAATTCTCTCCTTCAGCTCCCATTAATTCCCTATTACTCTCCTTCTGATGATGATCTTCTATCATTCAGTATCAATTCTTCACTCCCTCCTATCCTGATCCTAGGGTACTTCAACTTCCAGATGTCTAATTATAAAGGTAAGCCTATTGAAGCCTCTGACACTAACCTTTTACACCTCCAACACCGATGGTATCACTTCTTGTCCTCCTCCTTTTATGAATGCTCTCGATACTCTGATCAGCCTATCGCTGCCTTACCTACCTGACGCCTTGGGAATCATAAATCCACTATCGACTACATTTTTGCCTCTCCTGTCCTTTTCCATCACCTTCACTCATCCACTGTCGAATTCATTAACTCTACCTGGACAGACCATGCCCTCTTAGGCTGTACGTTTACCTTTGCGTCGTATGATCAAGGACCATGATTATGGCGGGCGCACCCTAATCTTACTCAAAATACACATTTTAAAGATACACTCCTTACTAAGCTTGACCAATTCCACTCATTACTCCAATCTACCTCAGACACACCAACTCCTCAGGAACAATGGGATGACATCAAGGAACTCATCAAGTCAATTGCACACCAAATTGGTCGACGTAAAGCCGCTGCCCATCAACGACAATTATCCCGTCTACAAAGAAAACGTAACAAACTACTGCGTGAGTATAAACTTACTACCATCCTTCCTTTGAGATTAGAAGCCGTAGAGAAACAGATAAGCGCCATACAACAGGACCGGGTGGAAACACTAGCCTTGAGAGCCGCAAAACATTGGAGAGAGAATGGTGAGACATCTGCCGGATACCTCAAATCTTCTATCACCTCGCGCACCATCAAACGAAATATACCAATCCTTAATCACCCAAATACCCATCAACTTTGCACATCTAATGGCTACATGCAATCTGCTGCTACTGCATTCTACGAATCTCTCTACACTCCCTCACCTGTTAATCATTCATCTATCTCAACACTTGCCGACACTATCCCTCCCAATTTTCAACTGACCTCCGCTCAACAAACAACTCTCATAGTACCCTTCACAATCAGTGAGATACAGAATGGAGCCCAACGATCACCCAAACGTAGCAGTCCAGGTATTGATGGTCTTCCTTGTGAGATCCTTTCCTTACTCCTTTATCATCCGGCTACAGGTAAACTCGCAGTTCGGATTTATAACAACGCCCTCCTTCATAGCATTTTCCCTCTCAGCTGTCAACAAACTTGTATGTGTCTCTTCCCCAAAAAGGGTGATCTTGCTGACCTACTCAATTGGAGACCTATCTCGTTAATTAACACGGATGCCAAAACATTCACTCGCTTACTAAATCAAAGACTTGTGGGCATCTTCAGACCTGTAACATAACTCAGATAGAGCTTGAAGCAAGGCAACATTATTCGACTTCCTAGTATAGAAGACTGGTTACATTGCTCTTCAATGTTGCTTGATAATGTTGCATACAAACAAACTCTGAAAAGCTCATTCTTTTCTTTCTCATTATGATCAATTGCTAAATTACAAGGGAATTATAATCAAAGTATCGACTGTTGATCTCTTATTTTTCTGACATATGAATAATCAATAAAGTCATCTAATTAGAGAATCATGTTGGTTACAGAGCTCAGGTTGATTGTATGCACTTTAGTTGGTAGATAATGGTGTAGTAAGTGCTAGAGTCAGACATCCAAAAGTCTAAAATGCAAGCAAGAATTGAAAAAAGAAAACTGTCGGCGGCTCTTCACCAGTACTTGAGAAGACTTATGGTGGTACTGGGATTAGTCATTACTTTGATTTTGCTGTCAATTGCACAAGAGAGAAAAAGTTGAGAAAAAAAAAGACAATGATAGCGAGAATATGAGATGCTTGCAACAAAGTTTTGATTAGCGATCTTTAAGAGATTCCTGGTTATCCTCTATCAACACTTAAAGACAGCTTCAAATAAAACACTTGTTTATGTTCACTTTACTATTAATAAACAAACATTGTTCATGAGCGATGTTTTAATTTTTTTTTTATAAATTTTCCGAAAATAGTGTACAGGCCTAAGCGCTTCATTTTTTGTGTAACTTGAATTTAGAGAAATAAACAATAGGTAAAGTAAGCATTTAGTGTACAAATATAATAATAACCAATATAGAAAAAAAAAAAAGAGGGGAGAGAAAAAGAAATGGATTATAAGTAATAATGACAGTATTAACGAAGATCAAATTGGAGGGAAAAAAGAAAATAAGGGGGGAGGGGAAATTTTGTCCTTTTTTTTGGATTAGAAAAAGAAAAACATGGACGCGTACATGTGTGAAATGTTTGGCTATCCACCTATTTGAGGCGAATGACCATAACACTCAAGTTGTCTGTACTAAAGTTGGCAAGGGCATGATCCAGCAATTTTTGACTGGCTATTTGTGGATCTTTTATGTCCTTAATAAGATCAACTGCGTCTTGATCATCACAAACATCCCACAACTGAAAAGAAAACAAGTCAGTTAAATCTTTTTCTCACTCTGTTTTCTACTTACTCCATCACAAGCTAAAATCAAGAAATCATCATTTGGACCTAATTCAGTTTCGGTCGTAAAAGGATTACCAACCACAAATTCCTTCATAACACTGTCACCTAGAGATCGTGTGACAGCCAAAACACCATTGACACGGTTGTTCATCATAAATCCGCCTAGATCCATAATACGTTTTGCTTCTTGAGAATCAGATCCTTTATGGTCGTATGAAAGTCGAACTGCTTTGTTTTGACGACTAATTTTTGTTGTAAAGATCAATTCAGGATACATCCAGCTTTTATCTATCATTATTTACCTCAAAACAGCACGGGCATCACCCACATTACCAGTATATAGAATTCGCTAATACAAGAAAAAGAGAGGCGTATTCTTAGGACTCATTTGGTCACACAAAGTATAATTTTCTTTATAAACAAACCTTATCACCCACTACTTTTACAAATGCAACAATAGCAGTACAACCAGAGAACTTGCCTTCTAATTGATTCACTTCCTCATCAACAGCCAAAAAAGCCTTGTTTAAGATTTCCGGCACTGTCTCTTCTTCTGTACTTGTTTTAATAGCCTTTTCAAGAACCTATTGTTTCAATAAAACAATCTTAATACTCAAAACCCTCTTTCAACAATCACTTCTTTTTGACTCATCCCCCCCCCTCCTTTTTCTCGCTTTCTTTTTCTTTTTTTTTTTGTTGGAAACAAACTTACTTTATCGAAATTGGCTCCACACCATTCTGCAGTTGCTTTACCAGCATGACCATCAAAAATAGCAAAGAATCCTTGACGAGGTACACCCATATAATCAAAGACAAAGCTATGAGCGTCTTCCATGGTTCTACGACAACGTTTGTTGCGGTCTTCACATACACCCAACTCAAAGCCAGGTGCTGAATGAGTTTTGGTAGTCGAATTCGTGTTATTGTGTTGTTGCTTTGTGAGATCCATCTATTGTATCTAATGAACTGGTCTATGTAATAATTCTAAATTGATAGAAGTTGTGATAGACGTGTTTATATCAAGAAAAAAAAAAGAAAAGAGAGAAAAAAAGAAAAAAAAAAGGCGAAAAAAAAAGAAGGCGAAAAATAAAATAAAATAATAATAAAATAAAAAAAAAAAAAAAAAAGTTATTTATAGAAAGTTTATTTAATTTTTTGAAGTTTTTTGTTTGCAAACTTGAGCTTAGTTTGTGTTCGATCGACATCAGCATCCAATTCATCTAGAATTTGATTTTGTGTTTCAAGTTCATGGCCTATAGAAATCCCCAATTGTTTCTGTCTAGCCAAAATAGCACTAAATTGCTGTATTTGTTGATCTTGATCGTCCATCAATTGTTGCTGGTGCACCACTAAACCTTCATTATCAAGCCCTCGCGTGACTTCTGTTTCTTGAGCCTTTTGTTGCTGTCTAAAGGCAGAACCAAAAGCACGACCATGACCAATGGTATTGGCTCGTTTAGGTGCTTCTTTCATTGTCGTCTTATCGTTAGGTTGAGCGGGGAAACCATAGTTGACAGTTTCATCCCCGTAAAAAAGAGACTTTCGGTCATCCAAATATTTATTATTAGTTGCTCGGTGACTGATTTGGTATTGTTGTTTTGTATCATTTGAGAGTGTTGTTTGGGTATGTTGAGTGGTGCTGTAGAGTAAATCTTGATCTTGTTGTCGTCCTGTACTTGCCAACTTGAGCAATGTATCCTTTTCATCTTTTAAGCTGGCCAACATGTCCTGTCGACGTCTCAGTTCACCCTCTGCCGTGATAGAGGCCAAACCGGCCAAACCAGCCTCCAGATTAGAGAGTCGACTGGATAGATTCATCAACAACTTCTTGGCCTGAACTGTACAGTTATGAGAAGCGGAGATTTCATGACGAGCCATATGGGTGGATTTCTTGTTGATCAACGATCGGATCTCTCGGGAAGTATCGAGCATCGTGGTATATTCATCCAACCAACTTTCAGACGTATAGGCTGTAGAGGCATCCAGTGAACGTCCAGTGGGGATAGCCAGAAATTCTTTCCAGACGTCTGTCAGGCGCCAACGATCATCCCGACTGCTGAGAATACCACGCAAATAATCCTCTAGTCCCTGTCGTCGCTCTTCAATCTTTTCAGGGTCTGAGAAGGTAGAAGGAAAGAAACGCTTGCCTGGTAGCTTGGTAGGTGTAGGCTGTTTAGGAAAGATGCTACGAAACTGAGCATCCAACTTGCTGAATTCTGAGTATCGCTTCCATACAACCCAGTTACGAACAGCTGCATGAACTTCTACTTTATAGACCACATGGGGTTTGGGTATACTTCGTATCTGTGTCTCTCTTATAAAAATTGCTTGAATGATTTCAGTCATAGGTTAGAATGGATTTATTAGAAAGAAAAGAGAGAAAATAAATCAAAAAAGAAAAGTTGCGTCAGATACGATGATGATTTTCAAGCCCGCATGTTTTTTATTTTCCAATACAAAATTGACCAAATAAAACATCAAGTACATTTTCAACATCAATTTTACCCGTAATTCTACCGAGTGCATTTGCTGCCTGTCTTAACTCTTCAGCAGCCAACACAATATCACTCTCTGGCATATCTAGAATAAAGCATAAGTCTTGATGTGTGTGATAAATAGATCATCCTTACTTTTAAAAGTATCAAGGTAAGCAATACAATCTTCAAGGTGTTCTCTATGACGAGCTTGAGTGATTAAGACTGGGTTGGCTATTGAGTCATCATATCTTTTTTTTTTTTAGAGAGAGAAATATTAGTTATCTTGAGAAAACACCTGTAGATTTCTTACTTTGATTTTAAAATGTCTATCATTTCATTCAGAAACACAGAAACACCCTGACCTGTTTCACAACTCATGCTCCAGACCCTATTGGCACCAGTTTCCTTTTTAATCGTTTCAACCCAAGCATCCAGTTGCTGTTGGTTGACTACCACATCTTGTTTGTTTAAAATGACACAAGTGTCTTTATCGATCACTTCTTTCACAACAGGATCCAAAGCCAGACCTTCTTCCAGGGAGATCAAACAAATTCGAATATCAGCCAATGCTACTCTGAAAAAAACAAATGGGGTTTGTTTCATCCTACAGGCAGTCCCTTTAAAAAAAAAAAAGACTTACTTTTGCCTTGCTCTTCGGATCCCTTCCAATTCAACCAAATCATTCGATTCTCTTAATCCGGCTGTATCGCACACAATGACAGGATAACCGCCCAAGTTCAGCTTGACTTCAACGACATCTCTTGTGGTACCTGGTATGTCAGACACAATCGCTGCTTCTCTCTTGGCCAATCGGTTCAACAGGGTACTCTTTCCGGCATTGGGTGGACCGACAATGGCCACCTGAATCCCATTACGCACCAATTCACCCACATGCTGATCATCCAAATGAGAGGCTATGGATGCATAAAGTGACTTGACCTGATCCATGACTTCGTCCATCACACCTTCTTCTATGTTTTCATCTTCACCAAAATCAATCACGGCTTCAGTCGTAGCCATGCATTGAATAATCTGTTCTCGCCATTGTTCATAAGGAATCCTTAAGCCTCCTTCTGCTTGACGCAAAGCCAGTTTTCTCTGTACTTCTGTCTCTGCATTCAACAAATCAGCCAAACCTTCCAACTCGGTTAAATCCAACTTGTCATTATCAAATGCTCTATTTGGATGATAGTTTAATTTAGGTTTTTCTCTTTCTATGTCTTTACCTTCTAGCAAATTCACCTTGTTCTGCCATACGGAAATCAGGAATACTGTGTAAAGCATCCAACACACTTTTGACAACCGCATTTCCACCATGAATCTGTAATTCAACTGAATCTTCACCTGTAAAACTGTTGGGCCCGGGAAACCAAAGGACAAGTCCTCTATCCAACACTTCTCCCGAAAAAGGATGCCGAATACGTCGAAAATAAGCTTGTCGAGGATCTGTAATACTTTTCGATTGAGATGGTAAAGTCATACTTGTGATACACTAAATTCAACTGGTTCTTTCTTTATATTATTTTTCTATTTTATTCTTGTTTTATTACCTCTTTTGCATTTTTGCCTGATATTCGAATAACAGCTACACCTGCCTTTCCAGGTGATGATGAAAGTGCATAAATCGTTTGTGGTCGAATCGTGGTAGCATAAAATCGAGTGAATAGTTTAGATCTTGACAACATCATACTCAAAAAAAAAAAAAACACAAAAAAAGAAAAAAGAACCCCCGGTGAATTTTTATGCAAGTCATTCCATTTCTCTTCTTTTTTTTTTTATTATTATTCCAATGCAAGCTTGTCGATCATTCTTTCGTCAAGTTCGATCCGAGTCACATCTACCTCTTGCTCGGTTCTATGCAACAGAACTATCGAATCGACAAAAGTTCAATCAGATCCAACCTCCTATTAAGCTCTATGAAAAACTAGAGCGATTAGGGTTTGGTACTCTTCTCAGGACCAAACGATTCTCTGGTCTTCATAAACAACGAGCTAAGCGAGAAGCCAAAACACTACAATACACGGATAGAATAGAACCAGAAAAAGAACCCGATTATCACGTGAGTCATGTCTGCCTTGCTTGTTCTTACTCAAACTCAATTCGATTTAGTTTCCCTTACTTTCCTTTTTTGCAGGAGCCAAGACACCTGTTTCGTTTCCAAAGGAATCGTTAGATGAAGTAGCCTTTGTTGGTAAGAAGACATCTATTCAATCAATAACATCTAAACAGATCTTGTTAGGTCGATCCAATGTGGGTAAATCGAGTTTGATCAACAGTTTAGCTGACTCAAGTACAGTCCGTACTTCAGATAAACCAGGCCTGACTCAACAACTGAATTTCTATAATGTCGGTCGATTGTTCTATATAGTGGATATGCCAGGCTATGGTTTTGCATTTGCAGAAGAAGAGGATCGAGCTCAATGGAGAACTTTGGCAAGTCATTTAAGAAAAGAAAAAGAACATTCTTTAACATGCTTTAGGTTAGATGGAGACTTATTTCACTGAACGAAAGACATTGAAGCGTATCTATGTTGTATTGGATGCTCGGCATGGTGTCAAGGTGGCAGATGTTGAGTTCTTCAAGATGTTGGATACAAAGAAAGTTAAATTTCAAGTGGTGCTGACTAAATGTGATTTACTTGTGTTGCCCAACTTGGCCAAGCGTGTGGTTACTGTAGAAGACCATCTCAAGAAACTCCATCATGCAGTCAAGGATGTGGTGATTGTGAGTTCCAAGACAGGTGCTGGTATCAATCAGTTTAGAAAGGAAATGCTTTTTCTGATGGGTCATCTAGAGCCTAAATCCTATTATAAGGCTATTGCACTTGAAAAGGCAGAAAAGATAGCTAAAGCAGAAAAAGCCAAAAGAAAGAGAGAAGGACGTTAATAGATTTTTATTTTATCATGACTGAATTGGCTTGAATGCAAGTTGTATCATGGCTACTGCAGCATCTACTTCAATCAACGATTGAATAGGTGGAAGATGGACTGTTTCTTTTGTTTTAAAAAGAGAAGGTAAAGGAGGAAGGGGAGGGTGATGTTTCTTGAATGGTTTGTAAGGATGGATTCTATCATAGCAATGAACACAGGCCCAAGGATAGAGTGGGCGATGAGACAATGATTGTGGTTGCGAGACTGGTTTTCGTTTACTAAAAAAAAAATCATCAATGAAGAGAATCTGAGGGGGGGGGCCTTTTGAAGAAATCACTTACAGTTGAATACAATGTTCTTTTCTGATACGTAAACGGACACCTTGATCCGAAAAAGACCGGGACAGAAAGGTAGATTCCAACAGACCGGGAAAGGTCTTTGCTGAATAGACTTGAAATACATTGGAATAAATGGATTGTCTATGGATAGCTCCTTCTACTGATAATTCAAATACCGAGAATTTCAATCGAAAATAACCTTCCCTTCTGATTGAAATATCACCAAACACAAAGAAACCTCCATCTAGATAGCTTTTTTGTTGATTAAAGAGCTATATGGATGATTTGATTGAATTACCTTGATTGTTCATGTCTTTTAGCTTGTACATGGAAGAACATGTTTGACCTGATAAGCCATAGGATGATCTGATGGGTAGCCTATCTGAATCTACCAAACTGACTGACATAAAGACATAGGGGTTTTGTAAATCATTTCTATAAAATAATATAGATAAGAAAATCCTCTCTTTTTTTTGTGTGTGTGTATGTGCTTACTGGTCATCAAGCGTATTAAACAAGATTTGTATGATAGGAGGAGGATCAAGCGGGCGACGATCTAAATGTCAATAGGTAAGCTAAAAGAAAGTCTCTCTAGTGTTATTGCTTACCTTTATCTTGAGCAGTACTTGAGCGTGCCTGAATTGGCTGTTGGCGTATTTTGAGATGAAATTGTCTAACCATGATTTAATGAGTAATTGATTGACACAAATCATGAATTTACCTTAGTCTAAAACAAGGTGGATGAAACATAGATAATAAAGATTAAAAAAAAAAAAAAAGCAAGAAATCAAACCCTTTTCTTTTTTTTTTCTAATGATTTATGTTTACCCGGTATTTCTTGCGGCATCCTTAAGCAGGATGACATTTGCTTTCATCAGTTGATATCATGCACCTGAAACATGCTTGCAAATCCGTTCTATCGTCCGAGATGATGTTCATTCAAAGTCATGTGATCTGTCTTTTTCTCTTCCAGAAAGAACCTGAGCTTCAATGTTTTTTTTCTCTCTCTTTTCTTTTCTTTTTTTTTTTTTACAAGTGATTCGATGCAATGACCTGTCTTCATGAAATGATATTTGAAGGCCTGTGTGCTATTTGTGGTCAAACTGTAGACACAGGGTAAAGCAGTGAATAACAAACAGTAACAATAATTAACTTTCCATCTCTAGTTCTAAAGATCATATCAACATGACACATAATACCACAGGCATCACTGTTAGTTTAGTGGTATGTTTATTAACAGCACCTATCAAACCATAAGCTCATGTTTGTTGTTAGGAAGCAGAACGTCTTGAAAAGCAAGATAGAGAACGGTTGTTGAAAGAAAAGAAGCTTTCGTTGATTGTCGACCTGGATCAGACTGTGTTGCATGCCACTTGGGAACCCAATATTGCTAACTGGGTAGATGAACAAAGGACAAAGGAACATAGAGATCAAGTCAAGGATCTACGCACATTCTCATTGGATGGTAGTATGAATAAATATACCATTAAACTAAGGTAAAGACAAACAGGATGATAATAAAGAACACCTTCTAATTCTGTAATAGGCCCGGATTAGATGCCTTTTTAAAGACCATGTCAAAATACTATGAAATGCATGTCTATACAATGGGTACACGATCTTATGCAACTGCAGTAGCTAAAGAGATTGATCCTGATGGCAGTCTATTTCAAGATCGTATCTTGACACGTGATGAGAATAAGGATAAAAGTACCACCAAGAAATACCTGGAACGACTCTTTCCTTCAGATCAATCCAAAGTGGTCATTCTGGATGATCGCGCTGACGTCTGGGATCATTCACCTCATTTGATCCAAGTCAAGCCTTACGAATTCTTTTATGGGATTGGCGATATCAATGCACCTACCAATTCACCTGTCATCATTGCCCCCTCTGATGATACTGTAAATAAACCACCTTCACCCAAGGAGCCTGTCTCCCAAGTACTAGATCGACCCAACTATATCCCTAATCCAAATGATGATGATGCCATATTAACAGTGATTCAAGAGGTTAGAAAGAGATGCTTATATCGGGTTAGAGATTAACATTCTCTTTAGATCTTAATCAACATTCATACACACTATTATCAACAATATGAACAAGATAACCAGGCTAAACCGAATGCAGCCACCATCCTTAGCCAGTTGAAATCAACGATCCTCCGAGACTGCCATATTGTATTCTCGGGTGTCATTCCACTTCAGACAAAACCTCAAGATTCTTCTATCTGGAGAATGGCTACCTCTTTTGGTGCTAAATGCTTTGAAGACCTTACAGGCAAAGCAACCCATCTGATAGCTGCTTCTGTAAGTGATAGAACAAAACAATCAACATAAACTCATGCTATTTAGCCTGGAACCAATAAATTCAACACAGCCATTCGATACCAGCATATCCACATTGTCTATCCAACCTGGCTTACCAGTTCCATCTGGCATTGGAAAAGACAAGATGAGACACAGTTCTTGATACCTCATACAAAGCGAGAAGGATCCAACACATCTGAGGTAGAGAATCCCGAAGAGGCTTCATTGGATTTTGATGATGGATTAGGTTTTAATTGGGAAGATGATGAAGTGGATGCTATCTTGATGGCATCAGAAGAAGAAGAAGACAATGATCATTCTAGTGAGGATGAGATAGAGGATTGGTTAGGTGCCGAGTTATCCGAATCAGACAAACTAGACAGTCACAGTGATCATGAAGAAGAAGAAGAAGATAATGATGATGATGATGATGATGATGAAGATACACGGTCACAAAAGAGAATAAAGCGTGTTTATTAAGTCAGTAAAGTTTTGGGAATTCGATAATGATGTTGATCTATGTTTTGTTTGATAGAGGCCCACATATAGTTTAGCCTTCTTCGCTTATTATTACAGTCAATCAGGAAGCTCTCTGCCTCTTTTAGGCCTTCTTCAGTCTGATGCTGCTGCTTTAGATAGTTTGCCTTGACCATCCCCTGATATTCTACCTTGAGATCATAATAGGAACGCTTGGTTCCCTTGGGAGGCAAGGTTGTCTCTAATGCCTTGATATAATGAGGAAAATGGTGTTTAAAGAACTTCTTGATTCGACTATAGTCAGTACGGGCATGCACATAGTTGTGACAATAAGCATCAAATAAGCGTTGACTTTTGATATTGATAGGCTGAATTGGCTGTGGGATGGTCTTGATAGGTTTGGTATCTGGTCTCTTTTTGGTAGAGGGAACAGTGAGGCTATCTCGAATGGGTGTATCTAGTAGAAGAAAAAGAGAAAGATGAATAGGGATGGATAACAATAGCATCTATTGCTTACCTTCTTCTATCTTTCGTTTCATAGGAGTCAATGATTTTTCATTGACAGATAACAATGGTTTGGATGGAGGTGTATATTTCTTGTTGGCTGAAGAAGGCTTCAGATGTTGAGAGGCAAGAGGTGTGGCAGGAGGTCTTGATTTGATTGTCTGTGGTGATAATTTCTCTGATTGAGGTGTAGAAGGGGAAGGAGGCGCAAGTGGTGTAGACCGTCCTTTTCCCTTCTCCAACACCTGTTGTTGCTGTGGTGGTGGTGGTAGTGGTGGTAGTGGTGGTAGTGGTGGTGGTGGCTGTGATTGTTGTGGTGTTGGTTTACGCTGTATGATAGGTGAACTCTTTTTAGTGATCGTGGGACTCTTGGGCTTATAGGGGGAATCAAGATGATAGAGATTGGATCGATCTGTCTCTAGGCCTTGTTGTAGTAGTAGATCATAGGCTTCTTTTGCATTATCAGCCACAGTCTGTTTCTCTGCTTGAGAATAAAAAGGCCAATCCCAGATCTGAATCTCTTTATAGAGATTAGGCTTTAAACAGAACTTTTTTCGATCATCTTTCTTGATAGGAATGCCCACCTAAAGAGACGGTTAGCAGATGATAAAATACAATACTAAGCATGTCTTACTGTCTCAAGAATACGCTTGACTTCCAGTTGTTCGCATTTCTCTGGTTGCTTTCGATTTAAGGATTTGACGAGTTCGATCAAAGATCGAGGCTGTAAAGCTAAACGTTGAAGGATGCGAACTCGAATAGGGTATTTCAATTCACTGGGTGTAGGTGAAAAAGGTTTGACTGGTGGTGTAATGGAAGTGGGTACGGGTGGTGGTATCGTCTTTTTGGATGGTTTTTTTTGAACGGGTTTTTCGGCAGAAGAGGGTATATCAAGCAATTCGATTCGTCTGGCTATTGTGTCTTGTTCTGCTACCTTTTTATTAGGCACTTTTTTGATGCTAGTGGTAGCAGCCATAGCATCCCCTAGATAATGAAGTGTACTGGAATTGTTATTGTAATAAATGGCTTCTGTTGGTTTCTTTATTGTGTTTGTATCTATCCTTATTCGAGTATCATCCAAGACTAATTCCTAATAGAAAACACATGAGTTTCTTTTTATATAAGGAAATTCTGTGAGGTTACAAGTATGCCTGGCTTTATGCTCTCCATCACTATTGACTTTTGTTTTGTCAGTTTGGCCATCGTCTCAGCAGTAAGCTTGAGGTTTATCATCTTTTCATGACCAGTCATGTTATTTTATAAAATAAGAGAAACCTAAACAAAAGAGAAGAAAAAGAAGAGATAGTTTTCCTGTGTATCAATAAAGAGATATGTGTGTGTGTGTGTGTGTGTGCGCGTTTAAAAAAGAAAAAATGCTGGGATATAAATTAGTTTCAAAATAAAAGGTCTGGACTAAACTATGAAATTCAATAAAGAGGTTATTTTCCATTGGAACAAAGAAGAAACGCGATTTTCTTTATTAGAATGACTTTAATCATTAAACTTGACAGACTTGTTTTTTTCCTTTGTATTGTTGGTCTAGTTGACCTGGAGAAAGAGCATAGTCAAAAGTGAAAGGATGTACCTAAATGATGAATTCGCCAGTGAAAAGCATACCTTTGACTGTGTCTCTCGTATTAATCGTTTGACTGGCAAAATGTGTGTAGATTATAGGCATAATTTTCTTTTCGCGCCAATGCAAACATAAGAGAGAGAGAAAAAAAAAAGGGGGGGGGGCAGATGCATTGTTTTTATATTATACATTTAGGACATTGAATAACAGTTCATTCTTATTGTCTTCTTTACCTGTCACATTGTTGATACGTTATTCGCTGTCTTGCCATAAATGTGTTGATGTTTTAGACATACATGGCTGTTAGAAAGAATTGACTTGTTTACAATCCAATCAGGAATGCGTCCTTTTCAAATAAAACACCCTTCCCTTTAATGCCAGCTAAAAGGAATATGAGCAAAGTCTAGGCTTGTAATGACATTTGTCCAACTCTAAAAATCCTGGTCAATGCGTAAAACGCTCCACCCTTCGTTTTCTTTGTTGCTGCCTAAAAACGTGAAAGCTTATGACCTGCTTCTTTAATGCATACCTTATTCGCTCCCATAGGTTAACTATTCAGGCTCCTCATTTGTCTAACGGCGCTGTATTGATGAAAGCTTTAAGACTTCTTTTCTATTGAGAATAATCTGCCTTCAAAAACTTCATTTTCATAGTCAACGGTCAAACAAACGAATCCAGCACATTAAACGAGGGTACGACTATAATCTGTACTAGAACATTTAATATTAGACACAATCCTACTTACTCTTTTAGTTGTAGAGATCAAAAGAAACAATAAGCGATATCCTCGACATCAGTATTGATTGTACAGTCACACACACAAAAAAAGATGTGTTGGACAGAAATTTTGATTGAATTTTTCATATTCTTTATCTACTTTTCCATGTAAAACTCAACATACTTCTTAAGAAACTCAAAACTACAAGCTCAGAGCAAATTTCTCTTATGCAGAGATAGGTGACATGATTGGTGTAGCTAGTACCAGTGTCCAAAGAGTTACCAGCCGAACTAAGGAAACCGGACCATTGCAAAACAAATCACCTGGACGGTCCAAAGTGTTGTCAGAAAGAGATTTAAATCATTTTGCCAAGCAGTTATTGATGCCAATGGTGGACCAACCAAACATCAAAGTTCACTCTTTTCTTGCTTTTTCTTAAAACTATGGCTCGAGCTACATTCGTGCTGAATTTGAGAAAACAAGAGACCTTCTTGGGCTTATTATGTTTATTGCATGATACAGTATGCTTCTCGGCATTTCAAAAAACTGTTTTCCAACGTGTTCTGTGGTGCACAGATTTTGTTAAAAACCATTAGCATGACTGCCTTTCTACACAGTAATCGCGTTAACCTTAGCAACCCACTTTCTCACATCTCTCATTTTTCTCTTAATCATCTAATTTGTGAATACCTTTGGCCTGGCTCCACCATCGACCACATCTTTACTGCGCTCTCCTCCTTGGACTTTCGCTCCATACGGCTACTGCCTTCGTGTCCCCTCCCCGCCACCCTACTTCTCACAATCGCCCTGTCAGAGGTATGGAAGTTGCACTGGCTTGGTATATCTGAGAAGATACCGTTCCCTGCCTCAGCTGCTTTTCGTAATCTTTGCCTCGCAATCCAGCGCAGGCACTCTGAAGATTCCCTTTTTGAAGAGTAGCCCTTAAACTTATTTTACTCTTATTCTCTTTTTATTTGTCTCCCTACCACCTAGTCGAATCACACTCTTTCTCTACTTATTTACTATCCAATCAATTGTTGAGCACAGCTTTCAATTTTCCTAATTGATACGTGCAACAAATAAAAAATAGGTTTGACTGTAGTGAATTTTTTATTTTACTACTATTTGCCATTTGAGAAAATGAAAGCCCATTACATAATTTTTTGTAATTTCTTTTCTGTGATTATCGTACAATGCGTAAATAAAGGAATGATAAATTTGATATATGTAAAATGTATGTATATGAGTGAGGAAATCGAAAAAAAAAAGAGAGAGAGAGAGAAAAGCTTGCTGAATGTATGATGTTTAAGGTAAGTGAGAGACAGGTGGCAATTTTCTAGGCACCGATGAAAGAGAAATGGGTGGTAAACGATGATTTGGAAATAGTGGTATGTTACTCAAAGAAGAGTGATGTGATACAGACGAAGGATTCTTGGGCGGTGAATAAGCTAAAGATAACAAAGATCTAGCAACTTGATGTTCTTGAGGCAGGTTATCGTTATTGCATTTATGACACACTTGCTCTGTTGATTGTGTAATGGCTTGATCTACGGCCTGCAACATGGCAACTGTTTCTGATAAGAGTGAGCTTAATCGATTCACTTCTTTTTGTAGATTTTGGCGATATTCTTTTTGAGTTTCTATCGTTTTTTCGCATACATGAATATGTTCCTGCAATTTTGAGGAAGAGGGATGAAGTGGAGGAAGAATGATGAGATCGTTCTTTGACTTGGGTGATAAGGACTTCTCTTCTACAGGAGACAATGAGCTGCTGGATTGTCTGGTATCTTCGTCTGATTCATCGCCTACAGATTCACTGAGCATACGTTGTGATTTCTCCTGATGACTCGACTTTTCGTTTGTGGGAGATCTTTTTCGTCTTTTGATTACTGTTTTCATCATTGTAGCAGGTCTATGAACCAGATGTAGCTTATAATAAAGCCCGCAGGCATTGCAAATAGTACGTCCATGAGCATCCCTTCTCCAAAGGGGTGTTGTGGTTGTTTCGCAGTTGGTACAAACAGTAGTTCCCGATGTATTATCTTCTTCTTCGGAGGACGATCTCTTTATATCGGTCCTTCTTTTCCATTTGGATTCTAATGTATTGGAGTCTTCTACTTTCATTTGAATTGTCATTTCTCTATACAAAGATAAAAAAAAAAGAACGAGAGAGAAGAGAGAAAGAAAAAAATAATGTATAAATTAAAATTTTTTTTAAAAAAACTACAAAATTAACATGGCGCGATAAAAAAAAAAAATCTACCTCAGTCATTAAAAGTACAATTTGCACATAAAAACAGCTTTTATTACAATTGAACTAGATCAACTTTTTGATCTTTTTTTGCTTGGCTTGTTTACTAGATGAAAACATGTCATAATTGGTCTAGTGAAACACGACATGATGATAAAATCATCAATTTCAAAGATCCGCAAGTTTTCAGCAATCTTTTATGTCTTTATTATTCAATCAGGAATTTCTGCCAATGGAATATTCTTGAAAGACAAAAACAAGCACCGACCAATGAAGCACCGTGGGTAAAAATAACTGAGTTGCTGAAGCCAAAACAAAGGATATAGTATGGAATCCATCCTTTGTTGCGATACTTGGAAATTTTTGATTGTTGACCCTCCTTTATCAATTTATGAAACCATAGTTCCCAAGCGTACATAAAGAAAGCACAAAATAGCTGAAAATAAAAAGCTTAACTCAATGAGCTAAATATCACATCTTTTGTCTTTGCTTCGACAGCTTAATTAATACAAAACTTTGTAATTTCAGAAAGGTTCGATATTTAGATAAATCTATAGCTTTTGATTCAATGACTGGTCAATCTCTCTCAGCAAACGATTTGTTTTTAGGAATGGTATGTTTGCAGCTCTCCATGACAAAAAGCATGTCTTGAATTTTGTTTATATTCAAATTGTTCGTTACAGGCTCTACAAGCTTGGCAATATAACGACAAGTTGTGTACTTTTGGGAGCCTTCGCTTATCCTAGAACATTTTAGCTTGTTTTCTACTTTTGATTTACTGTACAAGTACCTTTTTTTTTTAAAAAAAGTTGTTCTACACAATGTGTTTGGCTATCTCTTTTATCTGTTTGATGAATAGTTTATTGAACTCTGCTCTCTGATCAAAAACCTCTTGCTTTTGTATTACGTTTCCTCGGTATATAGCAATTTAGTAATTCAGGGCATATTGGATTTTCGGACTGAATTTGCGTATCCTCATTTTTTTTTTTTTTTTTACCTGATTTCCAAAGAAAAGGCACATCAGGCAATTCACTAAAGATGTAGGGAAGTTCATATGGAGAAGGGTGCGGCGGAGGTATGAAGGGTGGACTCGGTCATATGCCTTTTCCTGATCGAGCAGTACTGCGATATCATCACTCTGGGTGCGACGAGCGTGCTCCATGACCATGTTGATAAGGAGGCCGTTGGTGGCGATGAAGCGTCCAGGCATGAAGCCAGTCTGGAAAGGAGTGCTGATGCCAGTCGACAGAGACTTGATACGTGAATTGAGAATACGCGTAAAGATGTTACTATCACAATTGATAAGGGATATCGGACGCCAGTTCCTCAGGAGTGTGAGATCTCCTTTTTTGGGTAAAAGTCGAACTCGAATATCCTTCCAAGAAGGAGGAAACACCTGCTGGAGCAATGCGTCATTGAAAATCCGGACGATCAAATCCTGGAGAGGAGGGAACCGAAACAGATGATAGAGAAATGCATAGCCAAATCCATCAGAACCAGGGCTGCTTTGTTTGGAGACCGCTTTACGCGTGACAGCCAGAATCTCTTCGAGAGTTATGGGCGCTAACAAAGTTTCGTGATCGATGGGTCCTAAGTGGGGCATGTCGGCAACCTCGTTAAGATAGGCATCAATCTGTATATCGTCAACTATGTCTGGAGTGTACAAACGATGGTAGAAGGATAAAGCTGACCGGAGCATGGTAGACTGATCACCACTAGGCACCATCTCAACGCTATCTCGCAGAGCAGAAACCCTTTCCATTGATTGACGTTGCTTGACACAACCTTTTAGAAACCGCACCGATGTCTCGCCCTGCTCTCGCCATCTCTGGCCAGCCCGCAACGCCAGATTGTCGGCAACCTCTTTCTGCGGGATTCATGAGCTGTAGATTTGTGTGGACAAGTGACGTGTGAAGCAGTTTACCGACAAAGATATAGTCTATAGTGGATGTGATGGTTGTATTCCGTCGAAAGGTGGGGACAAGATGAAGATCGTTCAACGACAAGGCGCTGAGACATTAAGTGTCTAAAAAGGATATCCAGTCCATGGATGAGTGGACACCGATATATGGACGTTGGTACGAATAATTAAAATCACCCATAATCAGGAGACGAACCTTTTTTTTTTCTCAAAAAAAAAAAAAAGAGAAAAAAGAAAGCCCAGTTTATACCACCTATGACATCTTGTTGGAAATCGTTGAAAGGAAAACTCGTTTGCTATAGTATGTGCCTATCAATATAACAGTAATAAAGTATGGCTCTAACCAGATAGTTACAATAGGTTACTGGAGCTCAACAAGTTTTTCAGAATGGAGCCTAATAAGCTTCTACCGAAGTTTAGTAACCATTGACCCGACCAAGCCAAGAAGAGAAGCAATTCAGCTTCTCGAAGATGATCTCAAAGTACTTGGTGCCGCCTTTGTTGATTCAAAGGAGTCTAAAGTAATAATTGGACTCCGTGCTGCGCTTCGCAATCAAAACGATGCTCTCGATCATTTCTGGCACACCTCGTATCCAGAATTGCAAAAAAAAAAAAAAAAAATGCTATTGATCATATCACTAATGTCGATAAAGTGGAAGCTGGTTTGGAAGAAGAGGCTGTGGAGAGACCACAAAGCAAAAAACACATGAATACCCAACCAGAGACAAAAGACACCAAAAGGAGACAGACTGATAAAGCCACTGATAAAGCCACTGGTGAAGCCACTGGTGAAGCCACTGGTGAAGCCACTGGTGAAGCCACTGGTGAAGCCACTGGTGAAGCCACTGGTGAAGCCACTGGTGAAGCCACTGATGTTGAAAGCGATGGTATCATGATACCAAATTCCATTGTAAGCTTGGGTACCATAATCAAAAGGAAAGCCTTAAAACTACATCAGTTGTACTTGCAAAACCCTAAGCAGCTCACTGACCGCCAACGCAAAATCATGACTGCTGGATTGTGACGGTTTTCAGACTATTCTAGCCAACGCCTTCTTTACGCCCTCTCAAACCAGCAGACAGTAATCAACGCCTCTATGTCAACAAAAGAACTTATAGAAGTTCTTTTGTCAGTTTTCCCATCTTATTAGTTTTTCCGTATCATCTATCTTTCTAATATAAATAGCTTCATATCTTTAACAAAATAAACGACATTCAATTATCTACTTAAAACTACTTTCTATATTCTTGTTCCCCTACAAACTCAGTTCCAGTCACACTCGTAACATGGATTTTCATCCATTCTTGATCTTTCTGACCAATCATATTCATCTCAGCGAAAACTTTTTGATAAGGATCAGTGGAAATATCGTGTTTTCACATCATATTCGCGAATCTGCAAAATACCAATGTTGACGAAACGAAGGCTGAAAATGTGATACATGCCCGACCCTGATACCGATTTTTCGGTTGACCATTTCATTTCTTATTATCATATATCATATATATTTCTTATCATTGCCCATCCCTCGAAAAAAAAAAATTGAAAATTTATTGCTAGCTTAGAAGATATGAGGGAAAAAGGGATTTTATTACTGTTATTATTTATATATAAGGAAAACAAAGCGTAGCTCAGAGAGCATGTATCACATTTTCTGCCTTCGTTTCGTCAACATTGGTATTTCTGCTTGTTTTTTATCGCTTTCAAACAAATGTATCAAGATATTACATCTGGAGCACTGAAATGGCCTTTTGCTTCTTTCGGTTTTAATCAATAACCATTAAATTAAGCATACACTATGCCTTTTCAGCGCCATAGAACAATAAGCGAGTTTTTATAATAAAACACAACCACAGAAATAATACCTAATGAGCATAAAGCTCAAAGTTGTTCAGACTAGGAAAGAATTTCTGAATGTGTATCAATTTATGCTAGTATCCAAAAAGAAAAAAACTTGGATTTTGCAGAGGTAGTAAATGGTACGTTTTTCTGTTGACTATGTCACTAAATTCAGGCATAAGTGCTTGCTAAAAGGCTGGCAAGTGAATTACTGATATATAGGGATGGTGTTTAGAAGATTGTTTATGTTAGTAAAGAATAAATCATCTCAAGGAAAAAAGGCTTTAAGTTTGAAGAATTTATTATAGTCATTATTTTAAGAAACTTGATTAGTAAAGGGATATAGGCCTGGTTTTTTTTTTTCTTTAGGCATCATTTACATCGGGAGTTAACATAGGTGTTCCAGGCATAACAGCCTTGTTACTAAACTTTGTTTCAAGGAAGACCTTCATAATGTTGGCTTCCTTCAAGTCAAAGCGACGATAGACTTCAGGAGTTTGTTCGAATGGGAAACGGTGAGTTAAGATAACAGTAGGATCGAATTCGCCTTTGATGATGTGTTCCAAACAGCTGTCCCAGTGGCGTTGGATAGGAGCCTGACCGCAGCCTACCAAGCGAAGACCCTTTTCCATGATACCACCTACTAACACATGATTGGCATAGGCAGCATAATCAGCAATAAGTGCCATTGTACCAAACTTTTTGGTAGAGCGGACCATCTCATTAATGACTTCACTTGTGTCAGTCTCAAGACCTACAGCACGTTCAGCCTTGTGAAGCAAGCTCTTGGCATAACGGAAACCGGCACAATCAATGGAGCGATCCAAACCCTCAGGCACAAGTTCCAACACCTTGGCAGATACATCCTTGTCCTTTTCAAAGTTGATGACTTCAGCACCCCAACGTACTCTAGCGATCTCGAGACGTTCAGGCACGTTATCGATAGCAATGATACGCTTGGCCTTGTAGACATTACGCAGCCATTGAACAGCACATAAACCGATAGGACCAAGACCCCAAACACCAACTACATCACCTTCTTGAACATCGGCTGACCATAGAGCGTGGTAAGATGTGGGAACAATATCAGACAAGTACAAGGCTTTCTCATCAGGTACTTCACTGGGGATTTTGACCAAGTTAGTGTTACCAAACAAGATACGAGCATATTCAGCTTGACCACCAGAAAAACCACCAACAAACTACAACAGCCAATTTTTTTTCTTTTGTTTAAGTATTTGTTTTGTTTCCACTGTTATTTAATAAACTTACATGAGAGTAACCAATGATACCAGAGATACGGTGACCAAATAGTTTCTGCATGACAGAGCTGTTGTTTGTATTGTCACATGCAGAGAACAACTTCTTTTGACAATATTGACATTTACCACAGGCAATGTTGAATGAAGCAACGACACGGTCTCCAGGCTGTACCTTAGTGACCTTGCTGCCTACTTTTTCAACAATACCCATACATTCGTGACCAAGAATTTCGCCTTCCTTCAATTGCATAATTTCGCCATGATACAAATGTAAGTCAGATCCACAGACTAATCAAAAAATCGCGATTAGAAAAAAAAAAATCAAGATAATTAAGCAGTTGATCACTTTACCTGTGCTACCTGTCACTTTGATAATGACATCTTCATCGTCAGTGATTTCAGGCTTAGGGACTCTTCTCATCTCCAACTTCTCCTTGCCTACCCATACACAGGCAAGCATGTCAGTAGTTTCAGACTTGTTTTCCTTGTCTTGGTTAGCGACAGGGACAGGGGCTTCACCCATCTTGCTTTGAGCGAGGTTTGCAGCAGCGTTTGTGGCCATATTGATAATAAAGTATAAGAGAGTAAATTAGTTGATGAAATAAAGAGATACCATGCACTTATATATATATATACAAATAAGCTGGCTTTATGATTTCATTCATTGCAACAACCAATGACGAATACATGACGAGGAATAAAGCCCATTAAGCTTGCATTTAACTATACGAAAGAATGACACTAAGTTTAGTGTATCATTTTGTCAGACTTTCTTCTGTTTTTCCAATTTCTTTTTTTAAGGACACACATAGACACCACAGTCATTGACGTAGTTGCTTATTAATAAAACCATCTATTTCGATGATCAGTTGAACAAAAAGAAATCTCCACCAAACAAGTTATTCGCGTCAAATGAACTGTGTTTTGACTCCTTCATACTATCAATGAATTGTCTCTAGACACATAGAATCAGTGTCCCTCACTTTGCTTTCTTTTTTTGTTTTTTTTTTTACTGTTATCGCATATAATTTCCTTTTCTACTGGCAATACAACGTGTCAACTCAGCTAATCAATTTAAGCGGCGATTTATTGGGCCCCCCTTTAATGATAGCATAAGTTTCTTGGATCATAAACATTGGCTGTCTCAACCCCACGCCTTATTGTATTTTTCTGGTTTAAATTGTCATGTGATATATGACAAATGATTTTCTCTGAGTCGTACATCTTTTGCAATTCTTTTTCCTATGTTTTGACAAAAAAGCTAGTTGGTTTAAAAAGATATTTCTTTAGACTTTTCTTCAAGAGAGAATTAGAAGAATTGTTTCGAAAAGAAAGATAATGTTCAATTTTTGATGTAAACATGCAAATAAACTTGACTTGAAACGGATCTTGATTAAACTAAAATTTACAGCTTCAAATCATAATAAAAAGAAGTTTTCTTTTTTTTCAGAAGTCTAGCGCTTTCTTCTCTTCATCTAAATAAAAGCCCAATTTAAACTCGTTCAGCTTAACAAGTTGTAGATCTAATAATGCCATTGCTCATAGGCAAAAGTCTTTATATTTGCTTGCGAAAAGCCTTAAAGTACACTAAGGCAATAAGAAAAAACGACCAAGCTGAAGATGGCTTTTGTTTGAATTAAAACAACAGCCTTGTTCTTAATTTTCATTAGGGATCTGGACATTTTGATTAAGAAGATCAATGCAATATACATTTGAAATACATATAGAGAGAGGACAAATTTTCATAATTTTTTTTAATCGTGTAAAGGGGAATACATAGGCCCAAGATCAGCCATTCCAGTGCTGTCTTTTTCCTTAGTCAGCTTCAAGATGATGGGACTGACCAAATCGGACAAATTGACAACTTGCTTGACTGAATATCTACAACTGGCTTTTGCTTCGCAATGCTTCTGCTTCAATACAAGAATGTTCTCAATGCTCTTCTGCAACGAGCTCTGTTTCAGATAGAAGTCAATAATGCTATAAAGATTTTCTCACTCTTTTTTTATAAAAATAATACTACCTTGGCAATCAGACAAAATTGAACTAATTGAGGCAAGTAGTCTTCTTTGTCTTCGTAGTTGGGGCGAACTGAGAGAGAAGCCTCCAGGAAGAGATCGAAAAGCCCTTCCTTCTTATACGACAGGCCCCAAAGATAAAGTTTGTTGCCTTTGATTGTTTTTGAAAAAAATTAGTATTGAAACATCTATCTCTTGTTAAGAACATTACCTGCCGCATTCAGAAAAAATACTTTGACATTAGTGAAGCAATCCACAGAAGCAAAGCTGTAGTCGTCAGCGATGCATTTTAGCATTGACAAGGCTCCAAACAATCCTTTATGGTGATCGAAGTTAAGCTTGACTTTATCCTTGTTGTTAAAGCAACCAGAGGTCTCCACCAGCAGAAACTCTAGGTTTTTTAAGCTTGTGATTTGTATCAAACCATCAAAACATGTATTACTGAAATTTGAGAAAAATTAGAGCACAGCCACATGATATAAGAATTTAGTACTAGACGCGAATAAACTTACATAGATTAAGCCTGAATCAACCTGAGAGGGGGGAGGGGGGTTTAAGGGGGAGAGTTGTCCTTCCCTCTAAAAAAACAGTGTATAGATTACCTCCAACATAGAAAAACCTAAAGTGTAAAAATTGTCTTAGTTTTTCTGTTTCTTAGACATCGTTTCAGCTCTTGAATGGATCGCTTACCTCTTCTTAAGAAAAGAACAAATAAAAAAAGGCCTATTCATTTTGATCAGTACAGATATGCGACAACAATCATGATGAAATACATGCCTTTTTTCCAAACAGTTACTTTTCTGGATGTCATCTAGACAGCAAGAAAGCGCGTAGCAATTAACCTAAGAGATCATTAGCAATTATTTCACAGCCTAAAGAACAGCCTTGTTACCTTTGTTTGTAATGTATTCATTCTAAATAATAATCAAAGAAAGAAAAGAAGGAAAAGGTACTTTTTTTTTCTTTTGTTTTTATAAATTAGATTGACTACATTACTGATCAGTTGTCCTCATTGGCTGATATATTGATTGTTTGTTTGTTCTTTGTGTAAATTGGTCTGGGCTCTGCTATAAACAATGAACACCCTGGTTCTTTATTTAACAATACAAAAAAGACCAAATCTTCATTCTTATCATGAAAAGAGTAAAGCTTGATGTAGATCATTTACCTTGATTACTGTTCATTATTCTGTAGTGAAAAGAAAAAAAAAAGAGTAGGATGATACATTAATGCCTTTGCATCAGTGAAAGCATGCGAGTAAATCATGTCATACAAATCATATATATACTGTCGATTTGCTGAATGAAAAGGTACTCGAACTGATGCCTGGTGAATCCGTCACTTTGACTTCGGCAGATAAAGCCGACTATTCACAAGAAGAAAATACCAGCAATGAAGTCTACAGAGTTTCTGATGAGTATCTTCAAACGCAGAACCCAGGCAACTTTCCTCCTGCAAAGTTGACCTTGAAAGTAGGCTGTATTGTAATGCTCTTGAGAAATCTTGACCTACAAAAAGGCCTTTGCAATGGCAGCAGATTGGTAGTTAAAGAAATAGGCCAATACGTATTGAAAGTGGTGGTCCTCAACAACAGTCGATCCAACCAAGAACAAGTTGAGCTCATTCCTCGAATAGAACTAGCAACCTTAGAAGATGAGTATCCCTTCATATTGTCAAGAAAACAATTTCCTGTCAAACTGAGTTTTGCCATGACTATCAACAAGTCGCAAGGTCAATCACTTTCTAACGTTGGGATTGACCTCCGTACTTCACCATTCACACATGGCCAACTATATGTTGCTTTCTCTTGCTCCACCAACTTACAAGGCATACATGTCTTGCATAAATCTGATCCTTCTAACCAACAAAATCTCATCGATAATATCATCTTTCCAGAACTCCTGATCTAATTTACATACTTCATCTATAACAATATATGTGTGCTTCAGAAAGCAGAACTAATTCAGCATCCGAACCGTGAGGCGACGACGACCGTAAAACGAGCGTAGCGAGTAGGCCGGCTAGTCAGTCTTATACTGACTCTTATCATCATTTGCCAAGCCGGATAACTTTAATTGCCGAGTCATAGATTCTAGAACAGGCTAGCCTTGGATGAAGCAGGTGCGATATTCTTCTGTCACCAGGCTTTCTGAGATAACAGTGACCAAGGGATAAACAACTAACTGGTTGAAAGCATCTTCGCTTGCGTCTGGCTTCAAATCAAGCGAGTAAGCTCTGTGTCTGTAAAAATATAGATTGAACTGTTATTGATTTGTGATGACCCGAACATTGAACTTTCTAATTCAGTACCGTTATTTTGACAACCACCATTTTGTTATTATATAAATTTACGTGTAACAGAGATTGTAACTTATAATTTACAACACTTCTACTTCTTTTATTTCTTCCCTTTTCTTCACAAAACCTCTAAAAAACATTTACACTATCTCAAGACTATTTTCATTATTATCACTTTTATTACCAACAGCAATTGGTTAGTTTTAGTCATACATATTGATCTTTAGTCACAAATTCATTAACAAACAAATAAAGTTGGTATTATTCTTTTAGTTAAAACAACAGTCCACAAATTATTATCACAAATTACAAATTCAGAAAAAGAAATGCACTTACACTTCTAAGAGTTGTTCTGTGGTGCCCTGACTTTAATTGAAACGCATTATTATGACTGTCTTCCTACAATGGTAAAACATACCTATTGTGTTATGCTACACCATTTACCTCAAATCATATAAAACCACAACAACCCTCTTCCTCACACATCTTGTTTTTTTCTCTTCCTCACATTCTATTTCAATTTAGATACTCTTAACTTTACTTATATCAATTAACTCTTTACCAACAATTTGGTTAGTATTATTAACCACTTATTCTTATATTTTATGTTTTAACCTACAACTTTTATCCAGTTGGTAACTGTATTTTAAATAAAACTTTGAAACACAAATCAGAGTAACTTTTCGAGAAATTCGAACTCAGAAATCTCATCTTCATCCTCAGTCAAAGCAATCTTCTTGGAAAGTGATCGGATCACTTTCTTACCACTAGCCAAATCATCCTATAAAAAAAAAAGTTGTTATATAGCTTAAAAATAGCCCATGTAAGATTTAGGCAAAAGAACTTACTGAGTCAATATACTGGTCAATAAAAATCTGGTATATCTTCGGTATTAAACCCTCTTCCGTGATTTTCTTGATTATGTGCCTTTCGTAGATATCACGGTCAAGATGAGGTCTTGGCGAAATGCCTTTACCAGAGCGAATGATGTTGTTTGCTTCAGGACTATATAGACAGTAAAATAATTTAGTCGTTCAGATGATGATACCGTAAGGAAGGATGCTTTTTTCTTTTGTACCTGTAGGGATGAAACAAGGATGCGCGAGATTCCAAATAGTTTATCCAGTCTAACCAAACACTTGGCTCCTGTAGAATCATTAAATATCAAAAATAGGTATAACAGTTGATAGAAACTTACAGCATCATCCTTCTTTGAGTGATCGCTTTCTTCGTCTTTTTCTTCCAAGTCTCCCTTGCTAGAACAGCCTTCATTCTTCTACAGAAAGACACTGATTTAATTTTCTTTTAATTCTTATAGTCCTTAAGATCCTCCCAAAATTGCTCAATTGGATTTAGTTCGGGTGAGTAAGGTGGAAGATACACAGGTATATATCCACGACGAATTATGATGGGATCAACGATGTTATGAACGTGGATGGGAGCATTATCCATGACAATGTGATAGCCCCTCATTTCTGGAAACTGATCCATAATATCCATCGTATCCACAACAAACTGCATGAAATGGTTACCAGTAGTACCCTTTAGCAAGTTGAGACGATCTTCTGGAGCCTTTCTTTTCGTAGCACCAGCTACTTTTCTCCTCTTCACATTACCAGCTTCTCTAATACTTACATTGACAATGCCAGCAGACGATACAGCGCCGAGAGCAGTCTTTGATACTGCTTTTGTAGATGGCGTTTCTTCAATAGCTGGCTCTCCTTTCTTTGACCAGGCTCTGCCTCGAGTCATGTTGACGTTGGAGCCAGATTCATCAACAAATATACAATTGTTGTGGTAGTCGATTCCCTCTGCAATCCATTCAGCAACCCAAGCTGCCCTAGCCTCGAGAGTTTTGGTACTGTTTCGTTGAACTGGATGGCGAGTAATACTCTTCAAGCTAAGGTTACATTCATTCTTCATGAATTCAGCAACTCTTGTCTTCTTTATTGTCAATCCTTCAAAGCTATTGATGAGTGCCTCCACGCCATCCTGAATAGTTGCTGTGGGCTTTTCGTATCAACATGTCTTTATGTTGCTCGTTTAACTGCGATATGCGCTGCTTGCCTGTCTTGTTTGTCTTCTTTTCAGGAATACCAGCATCAGGGTTGGACTTGTATTCAGCCCTCCATTTTCGAGCTGTGTACTTGTTGACATTTGCAAGTCTGCAAGACTCATCATGAGTCATGCCTTTCTCGAAAGCGTAATGTATGTACGCCTCTCGTTGATAAGGAGTATATTTCGTATACTCCGTAGCTCTATCTTTCTTCTCTGGTGCTTCTTTCATAGTGGTGTCATGGCCTTCGTATAGACCAGACATATCAACCTCTGTATGTTTTATAAACTTTTGAAGGGTCTTCAGCTTTGTAAGGCGGAATGAAGCAATCTCATCAACTGCCATTGCCTCCCTTCCATTTTCATCAAAGATGTTTCCTTGCCCATCTTTGTTATAAAATCTCAAATCAGATGCCATCTCAAGTATGAAGTCAAAGCGAAATGACCAAATGATTTTCGAAAAATTAACCAAATGAAGTCTAAATAAGTAACCGATTGAGATTCGAAAAATCAACCAATTGAGAGTCAAAAAAAGTGACCAAATGAAGCTCTATTTTTAGTATTTTTGGGAGACCAAATTTTCAAAAAAGTGACCTGCTGCATAATTTCTTGATTAAGCTTCCTCCTGAGCAGAATTTTGTTTTTTTTTCTCTTTCATTTTCGTTTCCCCTTGAAAGATGATTAAAGAACCAGACGCTTCAAAAGAAATGACTGCTAATATTCAAAGCAAAGTAAACACAAGCGACTCGACCAACATACGTGATCCTATAAAAACGTCAAAAGTACGTGACTATTCATTCTTACCCTTAATTGTTAAATCTTTAAAATAAACATAAAAATAGGCAGAGATACAAACAGTATATATCACTAATGGATATGCTTGGACACAAACTGATTCTGCAATCATGTATGTTCTCTAGTATTCATATCGTTCGAGCTTCGTATTGATTATTGATAGATTATATATCAATTTCGAGAAAGCAAACAGAATTAGTCAGCTAAAATGTACGGTGGATGTTCTTTTGAGAAGTATCGAGCTCAACATAGTAAGCGATGAATGCGAGCCAAAAGAAAACATTACATTTTTTTTTTATCTTTTGAGCCTACTGTTCTTTCTAACATCTCATAATAATTTAGCTAGATCATGATCGTGCAAATCACAAGTTTCGAATAAACCAGCTATACTATCCTGTTATTGAAGGGAAATTTATTCTAAAGGTAGAAACAAAATAGACACCTAAAACTCAACTTAAATTGACTTGGCTATCATTCTTGAACAGTTTAAAGAAAACAAAATTGTTCTCAGACTTTTTAAAGAGGTACCTGGCAAGAAATGGCCCGACTTGCGAATAAAATCAACCCAAACAATATATAACCACCTTGAGAGACTTGAAAAGAAGTACACAACAGTGCAGCCAAATTTGGATACCCTATTTCAGGGAAGCGATCTTTGTACAAGTTGCAGCAATCACAGCCACTGATAAATTACACACAACCTTAAAGCACAAAATATGCATTAAAAAAAAGATTGTATGTCTTATTTATCTCGACTCTACTGTCTATACGAATTATGTAGTTCTCTCTGAGTTGTACATACAACTTTTTCCAAACAAAAGTTAAAATCAATTTGAAGTAAAATAAAAAAAAAAATGGACGCAACAAGGAAGACTTTTCTACTTTTTAGATTTTTTAAGGTCTGTATTAACACTGAATTACTACTCATCATCAAGATTTGAATACTGCTTGAAAGACAAGTCGATCTAGCTTTTTTTTTGTTGAATTTCCTCAATATGAACAAATAAAGCGAGGCTGATAAAAAGATTCAATCTTCTTTTTCTTCTTAAGCATAAAATAAGGCATCATTTGCTCAATCCAAAAGGTACCTCGTGAGTATTCAGAAGGACAATCTTCTTGACACAATCTGCTTTGAATTTTTTGAAAGTAGGAGATCAAGAAGCTATCTTGGGGAAGACTATCTGAGACAAACTCCTCCTCTTGATCGACTGTGAAATCTTCCTTAAGATCAGGTTGGCTTCCTTGCTCGCTTGGAATCTCATTTTGAAGATCATCCTGATCATCTCGATTGTTCGAAGAATCAGCGATCTCAATAATTTCAGGAACACTATCGATACACTATAACACAGAATAAAAACAAAAGTGATATGAGAGAGTGTAATGATGTATTCTATTATATTATGTATGTCATACTGGTTCTTCTGTTGATGCAGGTTGAACAGTGCTATTGATACGAGCAGAATTGAAAGCAGCCAATATTGTTGATTGATTCGGCATAAAACCTCTAGTAGCTGAAAAGCGTCCTGTAAAGCTGGCGTTAGTTTGTTTCTTAGATATTCTTTTATTGTCTTTCATTAAAACTGAAGGAAGTAAAATGATCAAGGTACTACAATTTCTCTCTTTCTTTCTCTCTCTCTACTCAGATAAACCAGAATCTTGAAAAGCGAAGTGTGGCTCGGTTGACATGTCTGGGGGGGGGATACAAAAGTCAGGTTTCCAAATATGGTAATTTTGAAATTTGGCTTCGCCAAATTTCTAAAATTACAGCTCAAGTTTATGGCCTGGTTGACATGCCTTGGGGAAAGAAAAAAGATAGATTTCCATTTTATTAAGATGTTCGTTCTATGCATTGCATTTATTTTTATCCCATATTCCATTGCATTCTTGGCTTTTCCCGCAATTTAAACAGATGGCAGAAGGACAATTTCTTCGATTGAATTTACCTGGACAAGTATGTTGTCCACAACCTTTGCATTTTCTCCTTCTGCTAATACCAGTGTCAATTTGTTGCATAGTTGGGATATTGACTGTCCTTAATGAGCTTTGCATTTGAGGAGCCAGATGTATAGGTGTTGCTAGATTTGTTCTTTGAGCACTAAGAGCTGACTCAATTGGCATTCTGAATGTAAATGGCATATTCTGCACACTCATTGGAAAATGAAGGATGTTGGAGCTTGAATGGAAAGGAACTTGCTCATTCAGAAGCTGAATATCTTCTCTATTTTGGTTTTCATTTACATTGGGTAGGCTTGGAGACATGGCTCTTGCCGTAACTGCAGGTGCGTTTTTCGTCCTTATATTAGTTACTGTGGCATCAATAACATCACAATGTATATTGCGGGTTCTTTTTGCCGCTTCTTGCTCCTTCCAGTGATTGTAATATTTTTCTAAATGTTCTGGACACTTGTAAAATACTCTATCCCCATCTGCATACATATTCCATTTAAGAGCGAAATGTTCAAAATTAGGTGTTGTAACAGAGGCAAAGCACTCGTTATGCAGACGTAAAAACAGAAATTTCTCTTCCAAGGTGTGAACTGCGATTACAGCAAACTTCGTTCTTTGCGATTTAGCAACATACACATATCTGCTGTTCTTTGGTCGACTAGTAGAACTGACAGTTAGAAGTACAGTCTCCTGAATCTTTGGTATGGTCATGTCATCTTCCGCAGAAACAACTCGATCAAATATACTGTGATCTGCCTTTGTTATACCAAGCTTTGCCATCTCACTTTCAGGCAATGGACAGATGCCGAAAATTTCTTTTGAGCCACGATATCTCAGGGCATTAATATCACAAGAGATATGATTGCTTTTTCTTTCCAAGCCAAGCTGAGAACATAGTAGGTCAATGTGTTGCACCAGCCATGGATCATAATGCCCTCCATGTATGCGACTACATCTGTTCATTGTACCAACATCAATATTATGTCGAAGGCGGTACTCTGTTAGCATCGCATCTGCAAGCTCGGGGCCTGCACCAAACGAACCAAACTTGCGGATCAAATTCTGATGAACACCGCCTTCCAAAGAATTGGTGCCTCTGATGCATCTGTACAATTGAAGACCAAACTTGTCCTTTTTACCTGTCTTGAAGTACATTTGTACTCCTGGAGGATCAGAAGCATGTCCCAGCTCCACGGTCTTCAAAACACTTAAGGCCTGCTTCCATGCTATCTTGTCGAAAAGGGTTCTTGCTGATTTGGAGCACTTCAACGGACCAAACGACAAGAAAAGGGATTTGAGAACTGGAAGTAAATCTTTAGGTGAAGGTACTTTTCTTCTTACACGTTTTAAAATCCACGTTCTATCATACTTCATTTTTTCATCCCAAGACAGGCTGTTTCTTCTCAAAGCTTCTGTTACAGTCATTTTGTCTTCCTCGTCAAAAACAAACAGACTTTCGCTAAACCTTTGAGTAAACTCCTTGTATAGAGTGTGCTTTTTGTAAGGCTTGATCATATCCATTAGATGGAATATGTCTTTTACAACTCTAGTGTAAACAACTGTAGAATCTATCCCCCTTTCTGCCTCATTACTTTTGACACTCATGATTAGGCTGTATCCATGTAAGAAGCTGTCCTTGTCTACCATATCAATACTACTGTTGAACAACTCTTGAAAAATACTATCAACTTCGGACTCATTCATAGTGTTTGGATTGCTTTCTTGGTCACGGTCATCATTTTGCGGCAGAATAGTCGTATTCAATTGCACATTTTCATTTTTGGTCCTCTCGATCTGAGTTGGACTTAAAACTTCTGCTTCTTCTTCTGTTACAAGGTCGCTTTTGCGCATTTTTCAAATTGAAAGGAGGGCTGCCGAAAGAACTCAAAGCACATTGGTTGTTGTTGTGTGTGTCTGCAATCTCTTCATATATATATCCAGGCACTTGTACACGACTAATACTAACAGTGACAAAATTTGAATCATCGTTGTCAACATCAATAATTTTACCAAAAGCTATCTTTTTGCTGCTACCACGAGGCTTGAAAGCGACACAAATACCAGGAAAGCAATTTCGGTTTGTTACTTTGGTGCCTATCTCAGGCTTCTGTTTTACAGCGTTGTAAATAGCTATTGATGCCCATGCATCAATTGCTGCATAGCTTATCTGTTCAACAGCCAGACATTGGGCATTCCAATTTGAGAGCCTCTCTTCTTTTTGTAGCCTTCGACCAAGGACCCGAAAAGCAATCTCTGCAAGTGACATTTGTCCACTAGGAATGCATTTTCTCATCGAGCAAAAAGAACCCAACTCTAAAGCACCACGACAAATCATTCTATATGCTCGGTTGATTCTTCCCAAGTCGCCTCCCACTTGTCTTCCAACTTTCTTGATACTTGAATCTCTTAGAAAGGCTTGTAAATAGACAGGAAGTTCTTGCCACAACCTCTCCAAATGAAACACAAAACTTTGCTTTGGTACGCAATTTGCATAACATCAATCTTACTATCAGAACAAAATGGAACCCATTCGCAATCAAAACCAACCACCTTGCTTTCTTCATTCTTTAAATCCTCTAAAAAACTTTTGATCACTTCATTGATCCTTTCTGAGTCACGGTTTATGTATATGATCTCAACTTCTTCAGGCATCTCCAAGTAACCAGTTTCTTCTTCAGCAACAACTACTTCAGCATTTGCTACTGGTTGTACTTGATCCTTCAAAGATTCGAAAACACCTTCCAAAAAGCTTTTATCGCCCTTCACATTGTCGGTGAAGAACGCAACTGGCATTTCATGACCATAGATAGTGTAGGCTTCTCTCATCTTTTCAAACGAATAGCGTAAATAGGACAGTGCTTTTGAGGGAACTAGCACTTGTTGGACTATTTCCTCATATTCATTTGTGACGGTATAAAGACCAGTGAAGACGCTAGTCTCTTCAATTTTGGCCATATGCTTAGGAAATTTAAAAGAATGATCCCCTTTCAAAACTTTTCCGTCTAGAATCATCATATGTTTGTTCATTTTTGGACGAAGTGTCTCAATGATGGATGTGTACAATGTGCGAAAGTAGGTGCTTGTAGGTACATATCCTGCATAACTTTTTTGATCCTCAAATGAAGAAAACAAATCAATCGTAGGTCGAATGAAGTGTCTCGCAACGCCATTTTTCTTTCTAAAGGCTGAAAGTAAATACTGCAGCTCAAGTCGATCGTGTCGAAGGTGATGCAATTCAAGGAGGATTTTTTGAAAGCGCTCAGGTCCAACAGAGTTTTGAATGCAAGGTCTTAACAAATCAGCGACTGCTTTAGATACACCTCCTCTATGTGTCAAGACAGCTGGAAACTCCATTTGAAGTTCATAAGGAAGCTGCTTAATTATCAGGCTATCATGACCGTTAATTGTTCTTCCACAATTAGATGAGAGGCATCTGTATCTTGTCGACATGAGATAAAAACAGCTGGCCAACACTAACTTAGCAAAAAAAAAAAAAGTATTTCATCAAAAAGGTAAAACTTACCTATCAAGATTAACGATTCGTCTTGCATGAGGCTGCTTGTTGAATCCTTTTGTCTCTATTCTTGAATCGCACGAAGGGCAATACAACCCTTTGAGTCCTTCCTCTGTCAACAGATGAGGGATCCACAAAAATATGCGAGGTTGATAAAGTGATTCCACCTTCTTGTTCTTCTTAAGAATAAAATAAGACATCATTGGCTCAATCCAAAAGGTGCCTCTAGCATATTCAGAAGGATAGCTTTCCTTGGACAATCTCTCTTGAACACTTTCAAAATAAGTCGATAAACAGCTGTCTTCAGGAAGGTTGTCAGACACAAATTCTTCGAGATCTTCGTCCAACTCAAGTGATTCATCTGTATCTTCGCACTCATCATTTTCCAACAGGAGGTCATCTTCGAGATCTTCGAGATCTTCGAGATCTTCGCCACTATGCTATTAATTTTAATAATGTTAGCTTTTCTAGACGCTGTCTGGCAAAAAGCAAAAAGCTTGTACCTGCTCTTCAGTTGTCGAAGCTGTGGTACCTGAGTCTACTGTAGATGGCTGCATTTCGGTGTTGCTGCGAGCACGATTAAGCATACTCAGTAAGTTCAGCTGACCTGGAATAAACCCTCTAGTTGCTGAAAATCTTCCTGCATTGTAAGCTTTATTGGCACTCTTATTTGTTCTCTTATTATCTTTCATAGCTTTTAGTGAATTGAAAAAGCAGATGTACTTGCAAACATTTTCTCAGAAAAACCAAAAGCTAGTAAAGCTGAGATTTACTTTGAAAGACCGGTCTTAAATATTGATTTGATTGGATCATATTGGCCAATCAAATCAATATTTAAGGCCGGAGTTTCCCACAGGCATGTCAGGTCCGCCACATTCTAAAAGACGTCTCTTTTACTTTAAATATTTTTCAAATGAGCAACACGCATAAATTCTTTATTGAGGACGGTCAGGGCGGAATAACTACGGAAGACGGTGCAGAGGCCATAGGCTACATTATCGAAGAAGGAGAGGAATTCAATCTTCGAAACTTGACTAATCTAAGTGAATATAATGATTGTCAACCTGTTCCCATTGAGCTCGATGCCGAAGACGAGAACTTAGAGAGCAGAATATCACTTGTTATCGAAAAAGTGAATAAGACTATTGCTGACAAAGTTGGCAATGTTAGGAGCTACACGTCTTATACGGACGATCAGAAAACGTTGTTCCTTTACTACTTAAAAACCAAATTTTTTTCGGCAGCTAAAGCAGCAGAGTATGCTGGAATTGCCGAGAGAACTGCTCAAACTTGGGCAAAACGAATCAGAACAGAACCCGGTTGGAACATATATGAAAAGCAGACTAACAAAAGCAGTCGGGCCAAGAGTCAGCTTCAAGAGCCACAAAAGTTACACATTCTTGAGCTTTTTGACAATAAGCCTTACACTACAACCGACGAAGTTGTAGATAGTTTAACAAAAACTTTTGAAGAATTTACGTTGAAACAATCAACTGTCAATAGCTTCATATTACATGAGTGTAATTTGACGATCAAAAGGTTGCAACGTCAACCTAAAGCTCGAAACGATCCTGCTCGTATCCAAGCAAGATACGATTGGGTGATGAAATACGATAGTTCAGACATGGATTTTCTTCGAAACTGCATCTTTATTGATGAATCCGGCTTCGATATCAACATGAGGCCTTCGTATGGACGATCAGCTTCTGGTGCTACAGCTATCACTTCAACACCATCTGCAAAAGCTGAATCACATTCTATTTTAGGGGCAATAGCTACTGTTGGGGTTGTTAATATTGAAGTACGAGTTCCTCAAATGAATAAGAGAATCAAAGTTTCTGGAGGTCGCAAAAGAAAAGCTACTGAAAGTAAAAAAAGCAGGAAAAAAAGGCACTACAACAGGACATTATCTCAATTTTTTGAGAGGGACACTTGACCAGTTAGACAAACACCCTGAACTAAAAGGCTTTTATCTCGTAATGGATAATGCACCTATCCACAACAATCAGGAAATAGAAACGCTAATCACCAGCAGAGGCTATATATGTGTATATCTTTCACCTTACTCTCCTGAGCTAAACCCCATAGAGCAATTTTGGTCGTTAGTCAAAAATAGAGTCAAACGTAGTAAATTCAACGATAAGGAAGACTTGTTCACAAGAATTCGCGATGCTTGTAATGATATACCTCGGGATATAATAACCAAGTCAATTGAGCACTCTGTTGCAGCTTTGGAGAAGTGTAGAAATAAACAACCACTTTAATAAGGGCAAATAAAATAAACAACATGTACGCTAAAAGCTTTCATAATGCTGCCCTTTGGTTTTTGAGAATACGCTATCTGAAATCTCGGTATGCGCTCATTGACATTTTGAAAACTGCTGATTGGATATTTTTTTTTACGCTTATTGATTTTTCATTTTACGCCAATTGGATTTTTGGAAACCGCCAAATGATTTTTGAAATCCGCCATTTGGGACCGTAAGCACCGTACACCCTGAATTTACCCCCCCCAAAAAGAAATTGTTCTGATTATTCCCGCTTTATTACATAAACCATTTAGGTGTTATTCCGTTTTCTGTTGTTTATCTCTTTTTTCTCTCTCTCTCTCTCTCTCTTTTTTATTTCTGTTTATTTCTTGATTGTATAAGGTGTATCATAATGCTTTCTGCTACATCCACTTCTGAGTTGCAATGGATTTCTCAAATGGATGTGGACGTTACCACTTCTGCTGTTAGAAAATCAACCATCATTGGCACCATAGGTATGGTTTTTTTTTAATGTGTTAAAAAAGAACTCCTCTCTCTGATAGGCCGTGTCATTAGGTCCAAAGACCAATAGTGTTGAAATGATCACTCAGCTTCGTAATGCTGGATTAAATGTTGTACGCATGAATTTCTCTCATGGTTCTTATGAGGTACATATTATATCTTGACAGAATATTGAATAATCTATATATGATGCCAACTCTCTTAAAAAAACAACTTGAATAGTATCATCGATCAGTGATTGAGAATACTCGTAAAAGCTGTCAAAGTAAGTGATATATGCATAAATCAGTAAACAGGTTCACATCCCATTCTAATATGTACATCAGTGTATCCTGGTAGGCCAACAGCTATTGCACTTGATACAAAAGGCCCTGAAATTAGAACTGGTTTGATGAAAGAGAATGTTGAAGTAAGTTTACTTTTTTTTCTTGAGTTAGTTAGATTTGTCTATTGAGCGATAAGATAGATTGCAATCAAAGCTGGGCATGAATTTACTTTGACTGTCAATGATGAATACAAGGAAAAATGCGATGATCAATACATGTACATTGATTACAAGAATCTCCCCAAAGTGATTGAAAAAGGAAAAAATATCTTTGTTGATGACGGAATTCTCTCTCTTGAAGTAATTGAGGTCTTTGAAGACGGTGTTCGAGTGAGGGCTTTAAACGATGGCAAGCTGTGTTCCCGTAAGGGTGTTAATTTACCCGGCACACCTGTTGATCTTCCCGCCCTATCAGAAAAGGATATAACTGATCTCCAGTTTGGTGTAGAAAACAAGGTGGACATCATCTTTGCCTCATTCATTCGTCGTGGCCAAGATGTTAAGGATATCAGACAAGCACTAGGGGAAGCTGGAAAGAACATCAAGATTATCTCAAAAATTGAAAATCATCAAGGGGTTGAAAACTTTGATGACATCTTGGAACAAACAGACGGTATCATGGTTGCTCGAGGCGTAAGTAAAGAACAAAGACAGTTTCGAACCACAAGATAGCATGACATGCTTTGTATGTGTATATTTAGGATATGGGCATTGAAATTCCTCTGGAGAGAGTATTTATTGCTCAAAAAATGATGATTGCAAAATGTAATTTAGTTGGAAAATCTGTTATCTGGTACGTAAAAAAAAGAAAAGAAAGAAAAGATTCGCTCTTTTGACTTTCATTTGAAAGTGCTACTCAGATGTTGGAATCAATGACTGTGAGTGATGTGCTAGCAAAAGAAAAGAAAAACACTAAAATAATCCAACCTCTTAGCAAAACCCTCGACCTACGCGTGCTGAAGTGTCCGACGTAGCTAATGCTATCTTAGATGGAGCAGATTGTGTTATGCTTTCAGGTGAAACTGCTAAGGGCACCTATCCTATAGAAGCAGTTCATACAATGCATCAAACCTGTCTTTTGGCTGAATCTGTCATTTGTTACCCTAATCTTTTTAATCAGCTTCGGGCACTCACACCTTTGCCTACCAGTACTACCGAGACTGTTGCATGTGCTGCTGTAAATGCTGCTCATGAACAAGGTGCTAAGGCCATTATTGTGCTCACTACTTCTGGAAAATCATCTCAATTGATCTCTAAATATCGGCCTAGTGCTCCCATTATTGTGGTTACACGAAACCCACAAACAGCTCGTCAAGCTCATCTTCACCGTGGTTGTTTCCCTTTCTATTATCCTACTGCTTCCTCTAAAGAGGCAAGCCGTCTAAGCGCCTCCTATAGTACAGATTATCTCAGCCCTCTTGATCTAGCACCTTGGCAAGATGATGTAGATACTAGAATTAAATGGGGTAAGTAAGCACTGCATACTTTGTCTCTTTTTTTTTTTGCTAAGAAAACTACAAAATTGTTAGGTATGGAGCAAGCCATAAAATATGGGTAAGTTTTCTTTTTCTGGCTATTAATAGTAGAAAATCAGAAATGTATTAATATAGATACTATAGATTTATTGGGCACAATGAGCCTGTTGTAGCTGTTCAAGGATGGAGAGGAGGTTTAGGCAACACAAACACGCTTCGTATAATAACCTCACCTTAGTTAAACCTACTTGTAAAGTCACCATGCTCAAGAAAACTTTATTATCAAAATAATAGAAATTGGGTGTTTGCAATATGAATGAATTTACTTTTGATAAATACAATAGCTGTGTAATTGTCTGTTACTTTAATAATATTAACTATGTCTTTATAATTCTAAATAAATGAAAAGAGTCAATGAAAAAAGTCAGGATTTGAAGTTGAAAGGTCTGCTGCTTAAAATGTTGGAACATCAAATCAATTTAGACGACTTTAGTACCAACACTAAATGAAATGTGTAGTGTTGATAATGTACCATGCTCTACCTTCAATGTGGTACCTCCTTTAGGTGGCTTGAGGGTCCTACTGCAGTTTGCTTTATATTACAATAAGATAGAGATATATGTCGAAAGTTTCACCCCGCTCCGTTTTTGATTTACTCTCGCTATAATCATCAGATTTTTGCAAGAGTAGTACCATTCGATCAGAAAAAAGTTGGGAAATTTTTTGGGTTAGGTCTTGCTTCTCTCTGATCGCTATAACTTGAGAAAGCTTAAAAAATAGATTTCATCATTTTGGATAAAAAAAAAAGGCCACTTTAAAACTCAGAAAGAAGTGTTTTTGCAGCTATTTCTTAACGGCAAAAATATATTCCGGCTGCAATTGATGAGGAGGACGACCCATATGTTTTTTTTCGGAAGGTTCCGAACGCTCACAATGTATATTAATCGCTCTCTGAGCAGCATAGTCGGTGATGCCAAGGAGCTCAATTAGAGCTTGGTGGGGCTCAAGCTTCGCGATGTTGCGATCATCGAGTCTCTTATTGACGATGACATCGACCATTCGACTCAAAAGGGCAAAAGTTTCAGTTGTAGATTTTTTAGTGTCAAGAATATCTTCTTTAGCGTACATTTTTAGAAAATTGTATTATAGCAAAGATGAAAGAGTATTAAAAGAGCTTTACAACCATATGCATATTAACTACGTGCGACCATTCCTTGTGAAGTAGTCACAATACTTGAAAAAAGACCAATTTTCGGGGTGAAACTTTCGACATATATCTCTATTTTTTTCTTTTTGCTTGCTATCACCTCTATCTTTGGCACAGATATTTTTCTTGCTATTCATCAACTCCCAAGCTTATTTTCTTTTCTTGTTTGACTTTCATCGTTTTGCCTCATATGCTAAATTACCCAAGTTTTCAGTGAAGAACCAAAAGAAAGAAAAGTGTGTTTATGACTCTTTGAGAGATTTATTTATAATTTGGAGAAATTATATCCTTTTAGGAAAATGAATTGAACCCTGATACTAAAAAACCCACCCTTTGACAATTTGATGCCCTTTTGATCTTTTGGTGCTAGAACGACATTCTTCCAAATATAGCAGTGTTCTGCTTTCTACAGATACCACGATGTCTAAACTTTTCTGTGGTTATTTTCTATTTAATGTCGTAAAAACAACCTTTTTGTTTTTTTCTTCTTTCTTTCTAAAAGAACAGGAATGAACTTCAATCAATTACTCTCTGTTATCAGCGGCGGCTCATTTGCCTCCTCAATCAATGTCGATGTTAATGACTACAATTTCTGTTCAGGTTGTGGCATTGATACAGTCACCAGAAAAATAACTTGATCCATTTTTCCAAAAAATTAAATTCCAAATTATCACTCAAACTTCAACATCAGGTTGCATGAGTTGTACTTATCATAAAGGCTTCAAAGTTTGCAAAATATAAGGAAATGATGTTTACTTTTGATAAATGCTAAAAAAAATACAATTAGTATTTGGTATGCCCTCCTTTTGCCTTGATTACGGCTTTGCATCTGGAGGGCATACTTTCTACTAAAGTTTTATTAAAATCAAGGTCTATTAGATCCCATTCTTGCAAGATGAGCGCCTTCAATTCTTCAACGTTTTTGACTGTGTGCCTCTTGGCTGCAAGGCGCTTCTCTAGCTCCCACCACACATGCTCGATAGGGTTCAAATCAGGGCTTTGAGCAGGCCAGAACTCAAAGCCGCTGATCTGATGGCCCTCCTTCCACCAACGAGCATAAGCACCTGTGTGGCAGGTAGCACCGTCTTCTTGGAGTATAAACTCTCTACCATGCTTCTCATGTAGTTCCTTAAACCAAGGTTGGAAATGCTTGGCCAAAGTATCAACATAAGCATCTTGATTCATATTGCCTTCTACGACCACGAGAGGACCAAAACCCACAGCGGTAAAGCAGGCCCAAACCATCACCGATCCTTTACCCCATTTGGTGCTGCTGAGGATGTTTCTTTCCTCGTACCTGGTACCCTTCTTACGGATGACTCGGGCAGCACAGTCGTTGTTCTCAACCCGAAAACGTGCCTCATCTGACCATACCGCACTTTTCCACTCATCATCATCCCAACCGGAGTGTCTACGTGCCCAACGTAGCCTAGCCTTCTTGTGGCGGTCAGTAAGAGTGGGCTTGTGTGCTGCCCAAAACGAATGGAAGCCACATTTGGCTAGATAGCTGACAATAGTCTTCCTGTCAACTATCAAGCCAAATGTTGCTGCATATGCTTGAACCTGAGGATAGGTAGCAAATGGATCCTGCTGTACAAAACGAACCAGCAATCTGATGTTGACTTCAGTTGCCTTCGGCTTTCTGCCAGTACTCTTGCCTTTCACAAAAGTACCCTTTTTCTCAATTGTTTTAACGATGTTTCTTGCTGTCTTGGCATTAACACCTGTCAATGCTTCAATCCTACTATACGTTGTATCGTTCATTCTAAGACAATAAACACCTCCTCGCTTGAAATCATTGTGATATTCGTACTTGCGAGCATTCTAGCTTTCGTTTGATGTATTGTTCATGTTTGATTGTATTTAGAAAAAGTTATGTAGAAGAGGAATGAAGAATATTATTTTGAGGAATTTAATGCATTTTTTAAAACGGATCAAGTTATTTTTCTAGTGACTGTATATCTCAATTCACTCATGATAATTCATGTCCCTACGATGGGATCTAAAAAGCTCAAGACACCCATATATTTCTATACACTGTATACATACAATCATATATGTGTATATGATAGTTGATGCAAGTAATATATTTTGTTATATCAACTAGCCTACAACTTAAACCTGATATATATTCCTTACGTCTTTACGTTTTTCCCCAAATTTGACAATTTCCTTTATTCATCATTATGCGTATATCCTATCAGAACGTACTCCCACTCCGTTATAGACGCTGTATGCATTTTTTCTGTTGTTATTTGTTTACTGCAAAACTAGCAATAAACAGCATGTGTTTTCATACCTCCATCTCCAATCTAAACCCAATAAATCTCCTTATTAAGGGCTGTTTAGGATTTTGTTCATTTTTTCTTTTTCCTTCTTTTAAGCGTTTTTAAATGTGCTTCTATAAAACAGTAGTACATTTTCGTGAGTGTGTTACTTGGAAGCAATCATTCTAATCCCCAAACAATTGCTAAGCAACGCTGAGCCATCAAGTCGTATTGTCTGTTCATTAGATGATGTTTTATCATGGCTAAAGATTTTTAGTTCCTGTCGAGAGGGGATTGCAGTTGTTTCAGAGTAAGACTAGATATAAATCCTTTTATGGTGCTATCCGAGAAACACCAACATTGAGGAGCTCCTTTTTTTGCATTCCTTTTGATTGGTTAAAAGATATTTTAGTATTTCAAATTTAATATTAGGAAGTTGCGCTATGACAGCTGCCATCTATTATATCAAAACTAGATAAAAAGTAGATTTATTTTCTTTATTTCGAAAATGGCCTTCGTAGCAACTGTATATCTTTTCTTTTTGTGCTAAATCTATAAAAAAAAAAAAGACATGACAAAAGTATGTTTGATTCATTGCAGTCTCTTTCGTCAAATAGACTTTTGATACATCCCATTTCAAGCTAGTTTGAAAAGCACTGGCATTTTATTCTCAATACCAGCAATTTCTAATTTCAACTATCAAAATTTAGGACAAGGACAAGCTACGCTACATATGTTTACATAAGCAGAAGGATTATACTTTATTTTTTTATAAACAAGAATCGCAATCTTGTATTGAATTTCAATAGCCTTTTTCTGTTTGTTATCAGACTTTAGTCATATTACTGAGATATGTAATTTTGGATTAATTGCATTTTGTTACTAGTATTCTTATTTGAACATGTCGTTTTAAGATAATGGCATACAAATTGTCGTAGTTTATAAAATCACTCTGGTTGGATCTGTTTTTTTTCTTGAGAGTTTACCTTTACAGGCAAACGCAACAACTCGGTGAAACAGTCACGGATTTGAGACCTTTGATTTAAAAAAAAATAGCGAGAAATTCCACCCCTTCCCGATCTTTTCCCCCTACTATTGTTATTTCCTTCTCACAACAATGTCACTTTTGCATAGAGTCTCGACCAAAGTTGCCTCTCCTTACACTAGAAGTATTGCTGCTGCAGTAAATATAAACTCATTGTTATATGAGGAGGCCTTGAATTAATTATCTGTATAGACACAGCAATACGTTCGTACACATGCTACGACTGTTTCCGATAGCAACAAAAAGCCTTCTCGACTTTCTGAACTGCGCAAGAGACTCAAAGCAGAAGATACGAATGACTTGGATGAGTTCATCAACCCTGGAACAACCAAGAAAATGACACATCAGGAAGCTTTAGAATTGCGAGAGACTGTTGTAGAGTCATCAAACAGGATCCAAACAGCTAAATTGTAAGTTTTTTTTTAATTTATATCCTAATCAACTGGATTACTGATTTTGTTTGAAAAACGATACAGAAAGCAGCCTCGCTTACCAGAATGGCTAAAGACAGACATTCCTTCAGGAAACAATTTTACAAAAATCAAGAAGGACTTGCGTGGTTTGAAGCTCCATACTGTATGTGAAGAAGCTAGATGTCCTAATATTGGTGACTGTTGGGGCGGCGGCGAACACCAAACTGCTACTGCTACTATTATGCTTATGGGTGATGAATGTACCCGTGGTTGTCGATTCTGTTCCGTGAAGACAAACAGAGCACCAAAGCCCTTAGATCCTCATGAACCAGAACATACCTCAGAAGCCATTAGTCGTTGGGGTCTAGATTATGTTGTGTTGACCAGTGTCGATCGTGATGATCTCAAGGATGGCGGTTCAAACCATTTTGCTGAAACTATTCGTAAAATTAAACAAAAGGCTCCTCATATTCTTGTTGAATGTTTGACTGGTGACTTTGGCGGTGACCTGGCTGGTGTTGAAACCGTTGCTTCATCTGGATTAGATGTATACGCTCACAACATAGAGACAGTCGAAGCTTTAACACCATATGTTCGTGATCGACGAGCAGGCTTCCGTCAATCCATCAATGTACTCAAGCATGCAAAACAAACAAAGCCTGATTTGATTACTAAAACATCTATCATGCTTGGTTGTGGTGAAACAGATGAGGAAGTATTACATGCTTTGGAGGAACTTAGAAAGGCTGATGTTGACTGTGTTACTCTTGGCCAATACATGAGACCCACAAAGAGGCACATGAAGGTCCATGAATATGTTACACCCGAAAAGTTCAAATACTGGGAAACAAAGGGTATGGATATGGGATTCAAATACGTTGCTAGTGGTCCCTTGGTCAGATCAAGTTATAAGGCTGGTGAATTCTACATCAGTAACATCTTGAAGAAGCGCAAGGGATTGCCTCTTTCTTCTGAGCCACAAACATCAGCCACTGAATCAGCAGCATCTGAAAAGACATCATTGTAACCGCATTTCTTAACATTACATCCACGCACTCATTATTGTATAAAGCTTATAATAAATAGAAAACATTCCCTTTCTCTATCTCTGATTTTTGAATGAACAAAACTTATTTATGATTCGATTGACATTAGTTTGTATGCTATAGAGGAATCTTTCCATAATAAATGTTGAGAAAGTAAATCTATCTGAAATCATTTGCTAGAGTCTAAATGATTAACATTGTAATCTTCTACAATCTCGACAAAAAAAATTCCTCTCCATAATCAATCATTGGTTGTAAGTGATTCCTAGCAAAGCAATTAAAAGGAGAGCCAATGAGGTCCATGATGCCTTCAATATGTTCAAAGGTTAAATAGGCAACAATGCGACTTGGTGCAAATTAAGAAAAAAAAAAGCAAATAAGCAATTCAAGTAAAGAAGTGAGAAAAGTAACAATGAAACATGTATCTGCTCTATCTGTTCAACGAAGAGTTGGGGGTGAAGACAAGGATTCTTCCCCCCCCCCCCCTTTTTTTTTTGTAGGGAAGGTTCATAACTTTGTAGCATATAATACTGATATTCTTTTATCTTTTTGTTTTCTTAACAATATGAACTCTCAAAAGAGACATTCTGCTGGTGCATTTGTTTGTGGCAATGTCTATGGCATTGAATTCATTGCTCTTGACGAGGAATTCAATGTCGCTTATAGCCAATAATTATCAGGATATTTACATCTTTCAGGTCGAATAAACTACTGTTATATAGATGGATATTGGATGGATCTAATTCAATTCCTTTGAATCAGAAACAAGGTATCATTGTGTATGTCCCAGTTGTGCACATTACGTGTAACAGGTCTCTAAAAAGTGTTTTTTTTCTTTATTTTGTCTTCTATAAACAGATTCGATTTAAAGATAAAGCTGTTGTAAAATTATACCGCCAAATAATAGTTTACAGCCTTAACAAGAGTAGCGCTATCCATCGTCGATGTTTTCTTTCTATACATGACTCACTGAGCCAGATGATAACAGATATTGCTCAAAACGGTAGCCATGACTCTGTTCAAATCGAAGGAACATAATTACTCAATTCAGATGACAAAGAAAAAAAGACCGTTTGTGAAATATTAATTTAAATGCTGACTTATCTTTTTCTTCGATTTTTTCTTTCCTCTTATCTCTTGATATGTCATTATCTGAGTCCTCGATACCATCCAAGCTCCCTAATTTACCTAATTTCGAACAACTCTCTGATAGAGTTTGGAGAGTAATGGGCCTGAATCCTGGCGTTTTTACTCTTCAAGGTAAACCAACATATAGGCATATATAGATAGATTATTTATAGTTTATCTCCATCAAATAGGCACAAACACTTACCTTGTTGGCCTTGGCCTGCGAAAGATGTTAATTGATTGTGGTGATGGGAAACCAGGCTATGTACCGCTTTTGATTGAGTCTCTGAAATCTATCCACCCGAATGCTTATATATCTGATATCCTGATCTCTCATGGCCATAAAGATCATTGGGGTGGCTTGAATGATATTCTAACATCCGAGCTTAATGAAAACCAAATCATAAAAGTACACAAATACCCTCTCAGTGAAGATGCGCGACTTTTGAAATACATGACAACGTTTCCAGCCTCAGCTGCATTGATTGACTTGTCAGACGGTCAAATTTTTGAAGTCGACCAAGGTACTCATATCCGGGTAATGCATACTCCTGGTCACTGCGAGGATCACTGTTCTTTCTATCTTGAACAAGAAAGGGTACTGTTTACAGCAGATTGTATCTTGGGCCATGGTTCAGTCGCATTTGACGATCTTAAAGAATACATGTGCAGTCTGCAGCACATAAGGGATCTCAACCCTGATCGTCTCTATCCTGGTCACGGTCAGATTGTGGAAGACAGTTTGCAAAAGATAGATCAGTATTTCTCAATGAGACTGGCCAAAGAAAAGATTATTTTAGACACAATGATACAAAACAAAGATACCCCCATGTCTGCATATGACATAGTAGACGCAACAACTAATAATGGAAAAAAGAAGCACGAAGGATATATTCTGGTTTCAGCAGCTATGGTTGTAGGACTCCACCTTATCAAATTGTTCTCTGACGGAAAAGCAGAACTAGTCGATCCAGAAAGATTTGTAAAGGTTAGCGGGGTTGATCCATATAACTCTGCCAATGTGGTAGATATATTGCATGAAAAATGGAGATATACTGGAAGCATACATACCGTTAGCAAACTATAAAATAAATAAATAAAAAACTTAAACTGTTTTGTATCTAAGCAATCAAGAACCAAAAGAAATATAAGACTAGTTCTATTTATTAATCTGATTTCTATGTAATGCAAAAAATAAATGATAATGAAGTTAAACAGGTGTATAAATTATCGAAAATAACACTTTGATTGCAGTTGATGATGTTGATATATATGTGTATGGGTCGAATAGGCGACAAAATCTCTTAATCACTTTCAGTATCGGGTTCTTTAGTACCACCTTCGATCAACCACTTGAGATGGCGAGCACGACGACGTTCTTCTTGAAGCTTCAATTCATTTCTGGTCTTCTTCTTCTTCTTTGAAATCTTAGCCTTGACCTTTTCTTCATCAATCTTGGTCTCATCTTCAACAGCAGAAACACCACTCTTGTAAAGCTTACCAGCAATCAACTTCCAGCTTTCAGGACACAAGGCATCAACAAATTCTGTACTGTGAGAAATCATGACAACGGCACCATCCCATTTACGAATAGCAGTGGCAAGACCACCCAAAGCTTCACGATCCAAGAAGTTAGTAGGTTCATCAAGAACTAACATGTGACAGTTATTCCACATAGCAGCAGCAATAACAACCTTGACCTTTTGACCACCAGAAAGAGCACCCATCTTGGTGTACTGAGCAATATCAGGATCAAGACCAATATCAGCAAAGTGCTGGCGAATATGAGGCATGCTCAAATCACGATACAAAAGACCTTCACGAGAAGCTTCCTTGTCGTCGAATTGTTGAACCAGTTTTTGGAAACCTAATTCAAGCAACTTTTCACGAGAGAACCAACTGTTGAACTTGTGAAGCTTGTTCTTCCACTTGATTTCATACTGGAATGTCTTCTTGAGCTTGGTACGGCCCAGCAAAGCTTCGATTTGGCGTTCTTCACCATTGACAGAGATCATCTTCTCCATTTGTGCCTTTTCTTCGTCGGACCAGACACGAGTTTCCTTTTCGGCTACTTCCTTGTCTTCACCAGTAGAGTAACGCCATTGCAAGTAATCAGTAGGAGTCTTTTCAAGATGTTGCTCCAAGTGATGGAAGGCATGTTGAGCAACATAACCAATACGCAGAGCAGGATGACGCCAAACAACACCAGTTTGAGGGATTGTTTCACCAGTCAAGAGCTTGATCATGGTAGATTTACCAGCACCGTTAGGACCAACAACAGCAACACGAGATGAAAGAGAGAGAGAAGCACTAGCATTCATAAGTGATGGATTCTTGTTGCCAGGATAAGTAAAGGTACAGTCTGTCATCTTAAGAATGGCTTTAGTGTTGGATCTAACACCTTGTAGAACAGATGGCTTAGGGAAAGTAAATTCGACAGTAGAAGCATCCAATGTATAATATGTACGAGCAGCAGGATAAACCTCGACAAAAGCAGAGAGATTACCATGGTACAAACGAAGTTTCTTCTTTTCGTAGTGAAGGATCTGCGTACAGACGTTATCCAAGAAACCAGAGTCGTGAGAAACAATAAGGCAGGTAACTTGACTTTGAGCGTTCAAATAGTCCTCAAGCCATTTAATGTTGTCAACGTCCAAATGGTTAGTAGGTTCATCCAGCAAGAGAATGTCAGCCTTTGTAAGAATAGCACGAGCAAGTTCAAGCTTCATCTTCCAACCACCAGAAAGAGCAGAAGCAGACATTTCTAAACGTGCGTCATCAAATCCAACAGTACGAAGAGACTTTTCGATTTCTTCACGGGGTAAATCCTTCAATGAGGGATCAGCAGCAACATAATCAACAATCTTCAAAGAAGTATCAGCGGCATTAGAGTTATAGTCTACCAAAGCAGTACGAACTTGATCCTTGGAAGGAAAGCCTTCGACTTTGCCATTATGGATAGCGTTCATCAATGTACTCTTACCAGCACCGTTTTGACCACAAAGACCATAACGCTGACCACGATGCAACTTAAGGCGGGTGTGGCTTAACAAGAGACGAGTGCCATAAGCAAGAGAGAAGTCTTGAACATTACAGATTTCTTCGCCTTCTTGTTCATCAATTGCACTGTCATCTACCTCTGGGTTACGTTTCTTGTACAATTCATGGATCTCGTTAAAGGCACCATCGATAACAACACCAATGTCAGATTTCATAATAAAAGCCTTCAAATAAGGTGTAAAAGTTGTGGTCCAAGTTTCCTTCAAGAAAACTTCTTGGCGAGCAAGATCGGCGGCCATAACACCAAGGTAGTTGATATAAGGAAGGAAGAAAGAATCAAGGAAGCCCTGAACCTTAGTAGCAGCTTTCTTGAAAGAAGCGGTAGCCTCTTCTATAGAAACATCAGTAGCTTCAGCAGGCTTTTCATTAGCACCACCAGCAGCGATTAGCGTTTGCTTAGCCTTGTTAGCAAGAACACGGATTTCAGGAAAAGCAGCAGTTTCAGCTTGACGATCAATACCAGGATACAATTGAGGCAAAAATTGAGCAGCAGTGCGAGGATCACGAACAAGCTTACACAAGTTGTCGGTAATCACAACAGTTTGACGCAAAAGGGTGGTGGAGCGCTCATTCAATGCACGAGTTAAAAGAGGGACCATAATGGCTAAAGTAGGACCGTTGACTTCAGCGACAAAGGTGGTTTGAGCAAGCTTTTCAATTGTGTCAGGAACATGTTGAGGGTTACCCATACACAATACAAGGTCCTTCAAATGACGATGGATATCTGGATTACCACCGACAGAGCATACCTTCAACATAGACTTTTCAGCAACAGTAGCTACTTCCTTCTTGGTATCAGCAAGACAGTCAGAGACGGCAGGAATGATCTCAGGCAAGCATTCACCAATTTGTTCAGGGGCTCTTTCGGTGAAACGTTCCAAAAGCTTCAAAGCACCAATCTTGGTTTGCCACTTCTTCGAGCTGCTGCTGTTGTAGCCCATACCTCTAAGCAAAATAGGCAAAACAGATTTGGTAGCCTCAGGGGGGATCATGTCAACCAAAGTACGAGAAGCAGTTTGGGCAGCTTCTTGAACAACAGCGCCCTTATCAGCATAAAGATCCAAAAAGACCTCCAAGTGTTGAATTAACAAGGGCTCAATCTCATGTGTCATAACTTCTTCCATAGCGTTGAAACCGATAAGACCACCTTCACGCTCCAAACCAGACTTCTTGTTTTTGATAGAAGCGAGGAATTTGTCGATGATGCCATATGTCTTTATCATGATCATACCTTTGGATTGAACAAGCTTAGCAAGCTCTTGAGCAGCTTTTTCTACTTCTTCAGAAGTAGGTGCAGTATTGATCTTGCTAAGAAGGTCAGCAACCATAGTTGCTTGTTCACTGGTAGCGGAAACCATCATTTATTATTCTTCTTTCTAGTAAAGGGATGTATGCAAAAGCAAATAGAGAATGGACAGAAAGGCGAAAATGATTTGTGAAGAAGAAAAAGAGCTTTGGATTTATGCCAACCAAAGATAGTTCTTTTTAAAGTCTAAAAAGAAAAAGGGGAGAAGAAAGTGGAAGAGATAAAGAGAAGAGCAATTACAGCTTCAAAAAAAATAGATGTAAAAAAAATTTGTTTTGTTTTGTTTCTGTTCTATCATCAGACTCCGCAGTTGTACTGGCTTTTCCAAATTGATTTGCCCAATTGAAAACAGTCTTTCTTTACTCAGCTTCCAGAAATAAATGGTGAGCATTGATCTCCTTGTCAAAGTCATATCAAATAAAAGAATAGAAAATTGTTACCTCCTAGTGTTGATAATCTGGATATATCGAATAACTATCGTTCAAGTGTTTGAAAGACGCTTACATAGAACTACTGTCTATACACATCATGCTATTTAGCTAGTCAGTATACAGTTTTGTGCTTTCTCTGTACACTTACTGAATAATAGAATGGGACTGTATGTTACCATGATTACATAATGTTTTTTTTGGATTTATTGAGATGTAGAGAAGGCGATATATTGTGTTTATGATGATTTGATTGAAGCCCCATTGGATTGTGAAAAGATTTAGAAGTAACTATGAGCATCCAATATCTGTGCAAGAACTTTTTTTTTTAGCTCTACATCTGATTTTATATTTGTATTTATAACAACTTGACCCGAAAGACCTTCGCTAAAGCATGCGTCAACAATGGTTGATAGAGTGATGCATTCTTTCCACTCTTTTCTTCTATTAAAAGGTTATCAAGGTTGGCAGTGTTGAAATTAAAATTTTAATTTTCGATTAAATTAACCTTTGTACGATCGACCTTGCTCCTGATTTTTCTCTGTTATGATGAATAAACAAGCATAAAAGTCAAGCTCTTGGTTGTTAGTATTAGTATTGTTGTTGCTAAAATTTTTGGCCAATTTTATTCAATAGAACAGCATAAAATATTTGTACTAGTCTTCGCCTAGACTTCCTGTGGCAGCAGCAACATTTCGCTTTTCATGAATAACTTCAATATCATGTCTGAGTTTTTCATCCTTCTCTCTTAGCTTTTGTTCTTCTTTTTTCAGAGCAGCAATTTCTTCACGTAGCCGCCGCTCGTTTATTGCGAGCACATCAGAGTCAAGCAGAGTCTGCTGGTTTTGGTTGGGCTTAGTGGTGATAGACATTCTGACTTGTATAATAAAAAGAAAGGAGAATAAAGAAATGCAGCTTTTAGTGTTTTCTTAAAAATAGTTGGTTTTAAGTCAGAAATAAAGTTTAGATTGTTTTGACAATTTATCTGACTTTTTTGTCCTTCTTCTCTTAAACCTACTAACTACTTTTTATTGTGGCCTTAAGAAACTAAAAATATCAATTGAAATTTCCTCCTGTGGATGTGTATGCAATGCTTAACATCAGGTTAGTACAATTATGTATTGGAAACTTTCGGATTCTTCATTATATGCTAGGCGTTCTCGATAGGCGGTAGCTTGCATGGTAAGAGACTTAATCTTCATCGTTTAGTTGCATCTTCAAACAATGGCATTGCAAACTTAAATGGCGCAAACCCCAAATCTCTTAGGATTTTAAGAAAAAAAAATACATACTTTAGTTTAAATGAAAAAAAACACAAAATATTTGCTAATTTTTTTATGTCCCTTTCTACTGCTGTTACTTACCTGGTTGTATCTAGCACAATACCCTGAAAGTAAATGCAGTGTAAGAGTGCACTAGATTTAGTAGCACTTCAGCTATGAAATCAAGCGATTTAATTTCGCTTGTATGACACTAGTAAACAAAGCAATACTTGCCAAGCTGAATCATTTTAAACGTGTCGCTCATGACACTCATTGTATGCTGAAGCTTACTTTCTTGATTTGTTAAATTACTTCAAATACAAGTTGAGAGTAACATAGTAACAACAGAAAAGTCAACTTCAACTAATTTGCCTTAGCTAAAAGCATCTCTAACGCCAATGCTTGGTATCCCTCTCACTATATTCGTGATGAATAATGTTTCTGCGAAGCCTTTTTTTTTTTAAATTGCTTAAATTAAAGCTGTTTAATCACAAAAAGAAGCATGGAATGGAGCTTATATACTCTTTCGTAAAACAATAGCACCGACACCATAAAGATCTGGCCATTGTGTCTTAAGCAAACTTAAATAGAACAGAGTAAAAGCACTTGAATAGATCTCTAAAAACAAAACTTTTCATGTTGTAGCTCTTGAGGTTTTTAATGACAGATCCTAATGCAATAAATGTTCGGATCGGGTCTTGAGGGTCCGACGATAAGTTACCCAATTTGACAAAGCGGCAAGTTCTGAGCAGAATCCTCACCCCCCAAATTTTCTACCCCCCCCTCCTCCCGTGCAGCCCAGACGCTAAACTAGCAGGCAAAGCTGCCAAATTCATACATCCCTCCCTTTTAAAGAAAAGTAACCACAGATATGTCCATGGCTGCTCAAATTTCCAAGAAGAGAAAGGTAATGGATCGAGAATACAAAGGATGAATGAAGCGTGAATGGATGGATTGATTAACGAGACATTTTTTTTCTTCCTGGCTTTTGTAGTTCGTAAGTTGAGATCACATTTTATTCTTTTTTATCAAACCGCCTACACCAAAACTTCTTTAATGCATTCACCATTGAGATGAGCGACGAGAGATGCTCATGCGCATGAGTTTTTGTGCACAAGTAAATACATCCAGATGGGCCATATGCTCTTCCGAGATTTATCCAGATCTGCATTCACAACAACATAAATATGACCCATCAATCAGTTTGCTCATCTCCGGTTTCTTTACTTCGCCCCATCTTATAATTCACCTGACAGCTTTTGATCTAAACAACAGAGCACTGTATCATTGATTGTTATTCATTATATAGGTCGCTGACGGTGTCTTCTATGCTGAATTGAACGAATTTTTTACTCGTGAGCTTGCTGAAGAAGGTTATGCTGGTGTTGAAGTCCGTGTCACTCCTGCTCGTACTGAGTAAGATTTTTTAAGGCATGTCAAAAGGCGCAACATATTGATTTTTGCATTAAATAGAATTATCATCCGTGCCACTCACACCCAAAAGGTTCTCGGTGAAAAGGGTCGTCGTATTCGTGAATTGACCACCCTTGTTCAAAAGCGTTTCAAGTTCCCCGAAAATGCTGTTGAGCTCTACGCCGAACGTGTCCAAAACCGTGGTCTCTGTGCTATTGCTCAATGTGAATCTGTTAAGTTCAAGCTCCTTAATGGTTTGGCTGTCCGTCGGTAAGTGAGAGAATTAGGATCGAGATGTAACAAAGTATTCATTTTCTCTTCTTCAGTGCCTGTTACGGTGTTGTCCGTTTCGTTATGGAATCTGGTGCTAAGGGTTGTGAAGTTGTTGTCTCTGGTAAGGTCCGTGCTGCTCGTGCTAAGGCCATGAAGTTCGCCGATGGTTTCATGATTCACTCTGGTAACCCTGCCCGTGAATTCATTACTACTGCCGTTCGTCACGTTGATTTGCGTCAAGGTGTCTTGGGTATCAAGGTCAAGATCATGTTGGACAGCGACCCTACCGGCCGTAACGGTCCCAAGCAAACTCTTCCTGATATCGTTACCATCCTCGAGCCTAAGGATGAAACTCCTATCCTTGAGCCCTCTGCTCAAGACTTCAGACCTGCTCCTGCTACTGCTGAGCCCGTTGAAGCCTAAGCTGTCTTTTTTTAGTACAACTATTACCAACTTTTTTTCCTTTCATCACATTATCATTTAGCTGACATATCTCTCTTTTCCCACTTTGTCTATCAGCAGATATCTGTATATGCATCTTTTTTATTTATAAATAAATTAAAGGACCCCCTCAACACAGGGTACAAGATATGATCTGACTGAAAAAAAAAAGTATAATTATCAATCATTGGTTACAAGCAATAACATACTTTGTCTTTACAGTTCGATAAGCATTAAATCTTGTAATTGAATTAATGGAAAGCTGCAAAGTAGCGATTTACTCCTACATCTCAGTAACTGTTACTGAGAAATTCAACTGTTCCTTTTTTGACTAGATAACATATAAAAAGGAACCACACCGCCAAAGCTCTTTATTGAGAACAAGGATCAAAGATGGAGCATTATGCGAAGGATAGCATACATTGTTGTTTTGGAGACTGCATCCAAATTTGCTTGTTGTAAACAGATATTTTTTGAGAAACAAAAATGCTAGACTGTTTCGTTAAAAAAGTATAGCAAGTTTGAGTAGTTTACTACTTGTCTTTCTATTTTAAGCAGTTTATTCTCACTAGCATCAACAAGCGGCTATTACTTTTGCAGCTGAATGAATTGGAAGGTAGCCTTTGGTTTTCTTTCTCAGTAAATTCAGTCTAATTGCAAAATGAATCATATACCCAATTACATTCGCTTTGTAATTCAATATGACTGAAGCAAGATTTTAAAACATCAAAATGAAACAAAAGTACGCGACACACATTGTGTGAAATCTATTATGCACTATGTCTTGGCGTACAATTCAACTCTAATTGTCTGAATTCTTTTAGCGTGAAAGGGTAGTCTGTCTGATCTTGAACGCGTTATTTTATACCAGCCATCCACATTTTTCTCTCTATTAATTGAGTTTGTGTGGTACACCATTTGAATACTGAATCAAAAGTATTTCATTTTTGTGTGTTGTCTTTGTCCCACCTTAACATCACCCTTTCTTCCTCTCCAAATATGACAGAATCATTGCTTGGGATTGTGTTGTGTGACAAAGAATAAAATCTGGTTGTTTAACCATTGCCTCTTTATCAAAACCAACAAACAAATAAACAGGATTGTTATGAGTTATATAATATGTTTAGCATAGTTTAGAGACTTTATGCTTCCTCTCTTAAAACACTTTATTGCGATTTGTTTGTGTTCTTGTACTATTATCTGAATCTAACAGCTTTCATTGGCTTGAAAAGAGATTGGTTTCTGAACAAATAGTTTATTCCATGATACATAAACTTGAGCAAGCAATTATATATTAAACCTGAAGCTTTTTGCTTTCATAGCTGACAGGGCTGTCGTTTTTAACAACATGAAATTGTCTTTTGCCCTTGGAATTTAACCTTTCCCTTAAGACAAGCAGTCAGATTACATACAAATTAACTTGATTGGATTTTACTGCAGTAAGATTATGTGATGCATGCCCAAAATAACAATCAAAATATTTGACCAAAGCGTCTAATGTAAACGACATATTTTCAAGTTAAAAGGAAAGAAGCGAAATACTGAAAAGAAGAAATCACGTCAGGTAAGATTAATTCTATTTGTACTCAAATGGTTGATGTAATAAAATTACTATGCCAAAAAGAAAAGAGTAGCCCTTTTATCACCTCTAAAAGGTTATGATACACAAACAAGTGTAGTACACATAATAACTATAATCTCTTTTTAGCTGTGCTATAGTCGAGTTCAGCTTGTCTTTGAGTCTACTTTTTGAAATGAAGAAGAAATGTAATACAAACCAAAACTTTGCTTTAACAAAAATGCAACAGAATCATACACCAAAAAGAAATGAAACTAACAGATTGGTGCATTTGCTTTTTTGTTTATTTAGATTCAGAGCATATGTCATGCCTACCCTTTTCCTTTTGCATGCAAATTGCCGTTTTCCATGAAAAAGCAAAAACAAAAATTGAAATAAATCTGCAGATAATATACAAACCATTTCTTTTGCCTTTTTCCCTTAAGCTCTTTGCATTTCTCTAGTCATGTCAAAAACTAGCAATCTCATCCTTCAAAAACCTGACGCAATTGAAAATGTCCCCATTTATGACAAACCAAATGCCTATGATGAAACGCCACCTACGATTATTACAGCCAGGCGTCAGGGCAGTAGAAGTAGTCGCATGACAATCGATTCTTACACAAGTAGATATTTTCAGCGAAAAGACATTGTTACAGTTCGTCGCTCCAATACAGCAAGCTCTTCTGCTACTACCAATACAGCCACTACTTACGCTACTACAGACAACGAGATATATTATTCTCCGAACACACCTATAGAGTCACCACCTCTTTCACCAAAGACCACTTCAGCAGCCGGTAAAGCTTACAAATCTCAGATAGACAGAAAAATCACTTCTTTTCTTCTTAGCCAATCGGCGCCAACAACGCAGACATTTGCAAGCCATCACCATGAGGATATCATACCTGATTTGCTTCCTCCCATACCCGTATCGTATGATAATAGCGTTGCCAAGACAAGCACATTGACAACTACAAGTAGTGCAAGAAATGCAGCACAAGTGGTAGCAGCAGCAGCAGCACTTCTTTCAACCCATGGTGGCATTGTGTCATCATTCCTTTTGCACCAAAACAAAATCTCGGTTTGTAACAGTGCAAAAAAGTCTTTGATAACAAACAATGTCATTGCCTATAACTTTAAAAAGGCAAGCATCTTAAAACCAAATCAGCATAACATATTTCTGCAGATCGATCATGCTGATAAAAGTCAAGAAGAAGTGATGACTTATCGAAAAATACAACCTTACTCTTACACTTGGGGATTTCAAAGTATGTTGTACAGTAATCACAATGATGGTCAAGGCATAAAAGTGGCGGAAGCACGCCGCCGGGCTTTCCAGAAAGAGATCACGATTGAAACCGGCGACTACAAAAACAGTACAATCATGGACATTGCACAACCTCATATACCAAACTTAAAAAATATACCTGCCACAGACAATATACACTCTCAAGAGCTAATTAAGAGCTCGCGGTCTAATGTTCTATTCGAGTACGAGTCATGGTTTCATGGCTCACGTATGCGCTGGAAACGACCCAGTCTTCTATCCTATGATTTCACCTGTGAAATTAAACTCACTAAGCCTGAAAAGAGAAAAGAACTAAAAGAGCTGCTCTTGTGCCAGAAGGACTCGCCAACAAAAAAAACAAAGCAGAAGAGGAAGGGAGTCAAGAACATGGATACAGCTCAGAGCGAGGGCTTTATTGATAGTGATAGTGACAATGATGAAGACGACCACGACAATCATACTCACAAAACATGTAGACGCTGGAAGCTTATTGCTGAATTCAATAGCAGTAACATGGCCTATTTGAGTAAAGAGCTTGGTACATTCTCGATAGATTTAGATATACTCAACCAAGTTGAAAAGGATCGATGTGATTTACTTGAAGCCAATCTGATTATGACATGCTGTACCTTGATTGACTTGATAAGAGACTTAATGGGAAAATAACATAGATGCTGTTTGTTTGAGCAACCTTCATTTAGGTTTGCTTTTTTTCCACAAAATATATGAAACGTACCTTTCTCCCAGTTTCTAGTGAAACCGACTTTATTCTTTATATTTACAATTATCTATCTGTGGCTATAAAAAGATGCCATCTTCTTTTTTTCCGTGTTCTTCTTTTTTTTTTTCAGCTCTTTTCTTTGAATAGACTATATTATGTACCTCATATGCAAACTGTTGTATATTGCTATTTTTGCTTTATTGTCAGCAGCTCCTCCTTATTTGCCGCTTTATTATAGCGAAGTGCTTCACTTCTCTTCAGATCAAATCGGGTTCGTTCTCGCCATTGCTCCTTTTGTCCAATCAATTGCGTGTCCTTTGTGGAGTTTGGTGGTTGACAAAAGACCAAGGTTACACGGATCCATTATGGCGCTCACGAGTTTCTTAGGTGGCTCTGCTATCATGGGCATCATGGTCATTGGGCATCTTGCATCTTCGCCAAACTTGAGAGCGACAATTGTGTTTGGAATATCGAACGTATTGCTTGTTTCGGTCACATCTGCTCTAGCCTTGGCTTTTGCTTTCTTTACGCTGCCAAACATGTCGCTTGTTGATAGTGCTGTCATGAAGATTCTT
>JAIWNE010000133.1:0-88419 GCA_025331445.1 Blakeslea trispora | reverse complement strand
AATGTCTATAGTGCTTGGTCTTGTAAGCCTTTGGGGTTGATGTAGCAGGCTATTTACTCAAGAACATATTCCGGTAGTAACTAGAATATAATAAACTAGTGATATACTTGATCAACAAATATTTAAAAAAAAAAGAGAGAGAGAAAAGAAAAGCGTTATTCAACCATGGCATTCTCTCCACCATTCACCGGTTTAGTGACGATAAGCATAAATTGTTATGAGGCCTCACACATGCTCACTCTGTTTTCAAGCTCCTAACGTGGAGGGGACAAATAGGACACCCAAAATATCTGCCCTCAGAAAATAAGCGGGTTCATTTCAACAGTCACACATGAACTTTCATTCTCATTGACATTCTCGGGTCTAATTTTCTTTTCTCTCCCTACTGTAGCCCCCCAAAAAAATCTATAGCCAGAAAGTGAGGGAAAAAAAATCAAAAAAATCAAAAAATAATAAAATTATGGACAATATAAACGAGAAAACAGTTTCCTTTGTTCAACAGGTTCAAATAATAACAACTTTCTTGTAAACAGCACACTTATTTTTATTTCTTTATTTTTTATCTTTGCTTTTTTCTTATCACAACGCCAATAGCCCAAGGAATCTACAACAAATAACGATGATGAAGAGATCATTACTCAGCTCACACTGGCTGGTCTCCAGGTTCTTATGGTCCGTAAGCGCGACCAAATTATTTACAAGTTACCAGACAATATGCAGGTAACTTCTATAGGTGAAGAACAGCGACAGCAATTGATGAAAGAGATTCAGACGCTTCACCAAGCTACTATGGCTGCTGCTTCAGCTGCACAACAACAACAGCAACAGCAACAATCATTACAAAATGATATTAAACCAATTGCACCTAAGACAGATGCTTTCTCTTCATTAGATACGCCTCCACAACCTACAGCTGCTGAAGCCGATGCCATGAAAGAGACTGCACGTAAATTAAGAGAAGAACTCGAACAACAACGACAACAGCAACAGCTTTTAATGCAACAGCAGAGTATGATGCGAACCACTTCTTATGATTATGGTAACAACAGTCTTCCTAATTCGCCTCAAGATGGTGGCAACAAGACTACTCGCAAATATAACAAGACAGGCAAATACTCTAAAAAGAAGCAACATTTACTCTCACTGCAGCAACAGTTACAACAACAGAATCAACATCAACAACAAATGACTCAACAGCAATTACTTGCCTTACAACAATCATTACAACCTACCATGAATGCAGGCTATACAAACCTTTCGGCTCATACAAGTGCCAGCAGTACTCCTCTCGGTAATTCTCCGTTTGCCTTCCCTCAAGTACAACCCATTCAAAATTTGAGTCACCATTCTTCTCCTGTATCTCACCCAACAGTCACTCCTCCCTTGTCTACCTCGAATCAATCACAAGCACAGTCTTCTCCATCTTCTCCAGCGCAACAACAACAACAACCTATGGCTTCTCCTGTCACTCAGAAGACTCCATCGATTGTTCAAAAGACAACACAGGCTCAACAACCTCCAGCAGATTCTATATTGTCTAAACGATTACCCGAAGAAGAGTTACAACATCGTGAAGTCAAGAAAAGGTATTTTGAAAAGAAAGAGAGAGATAACGAGGTTATCTGTGTATAGTAATCATATTTTTCTTATTTGGATGAATTTAGATTTATTGAATCCCTATTGGATGATCATAAGCTTGTGACAACACCTGACTATAAAACACCTTTTAAATCACTCAAGGATGCCGTGAATCGATTGATGCCTTTTCATATCTATCAATATCCCAAGCATGATTTGGATGCCAACAAGATTCCTCTTGAACGACAAGATCATACAATGATTGAAATCTTCAAGTGTCAAACTGACCTGTTTGAGAAATATGCAGCTATTGTGAAAAAGACGAATGAGAATGGTCCAATGACAATCAAGATATTTGGTCATCGGGAAGTGGTCGCTTCTCAAAGACAGAAATTGACTGAAGAACAATCTCGAGTGGCTGCTGAACAAGCTGCACAACATCAAGAAATGCTTCGTGTACAGGCTGAGAAGGCTAGATTGGCTGCAGAAGAAGAAGCTCGCCAACAACAGCAACAACAGCAACAATTGTTACAACAACAGCCTATTCAACCCTCTCATCTACCCCAACAAGCAATGACCGATCATTTCCATTTGCAGCCATCACCAATGCAGCCAATGCAATCGATATCACCACAGCAACAGGTCATGCAAGCATTACAACCTCAGCAAGTGTTGCAGGCATTACAGCCGCAACCACAACAAGGTAAAACTATAAGAGAGATGCTTGCTCTTCTTTTTTCTAACTGTCATATTTTTTTTTTTTAAAAAAAAAAGCTACGAGTTATGCAGATGGTTTAGCACAAGCAAATGCATTGTTACAAAACCCTCAATTCTTGAACCATTATAACCAGTTAAGTCCAGAATTACAACAGAGATTACTAAGGAATAGAGAACAATTGGTAGCCTTACTTGAAAAACAGCAATTTAATGTCAATAATAACATGAACAGTACATAATAAAATTTCTTCATTTTAGCGCGCGCTTTTTTTTTCTGTTGTTTCTCTTCTCGAAATTAAAACTCAGAGGGATTTCGTGAAAGAAATAAAAAAAAAATGGTTTATTTTTTTCGTTTTTATTTACTTATTAAATAAAATCATGTCATCTTCAGAATGGACAGTGCTTGAAAAGCTCTTGCTTTCTCAAGCAGTGTATAAATATGGAGAAGACAACTGGTTCCAGATCGCCCGAAATCTTAAGCATCACGCTTTATTAGATCGTCCTTCTGATTATTTCAACCAAAAAGTAAAGTCAACTACCTTATTCTTGAAAATAATAAATAATAAACCATCATTTGAATCTAGAATTGCTCTTTACAGTATTATCTAATGATAGAAGATTTAGATAAAGAAAAGTAAAGTCATCCATGTCTTGTAAAATAGAGATTTCTTATAAAAAAAAATCTCGACTGTTTTGCATTAGGAAGCAACATACCTCATTAAGTCAAGACATGCCGCCTGTCGTACAACTAGCTCGTCACCTCTATACATTACGCCTTGAAGAGCTCAAAAAGGCATTAGCTGAGGATGAAGAGAAATTTATGGCACTTGTTTCTGAAATCGATGATATCCGTGCAGGCAAATGGGATGATGAACTCACAAAGAACATGCCACCACAAAAACAAGGCAATATGACTCTATCCCCTTCAGAGGATAAGCTTGAAGAGGCAGATAGCAAACAGCCCAATCAGGATGCAACCTTGCCTGAGCCAGCAGCATTAGTTCAACATGGAGAGGAGACCAAGATGATGGAAGAAGAGGCAAAGGTGGAGGCAGATAATTTGGAGAACGAAGCCCGAGACATCCAAACAGAGGATGCAGCACCACCCTCCTCGGACGATAGTTTCCGTTCAGCAGCCGAAGTATCTATGGTGCTAGCCGAGCAAGAGCAGCAACCATCTGAAGAACAACAGAAGCAGGAAGAGCACATGCAAGCAGAAGAAAAAGAAGAACAAATGCAAGAACAAGAAAATGGAGAAAAAGCAGAACAGATGCAAGAAGAAGAAAAAGCAGAAGAAAAAGCAGAAGAAAAAGCAGAAGAAAAAGCAGAAGAAAAAGCAGAAGAAAAAGCAGAAGAAAAAGCAGAAGAAAAAGCAGAAGAAAAAGCAGAAGAAAAAGCAGAAGAAAAGCAAAAAGAACCAGAAGAAGAACAAGCAGTAGAAGATCAGACACAAGACAACAAGAAGCGATCGATTGACGAAGTGATTGAACAAGAAGAGCAGGAAGAAAAGCAAGAGCCAGAAGCCAAACGACCGAAAACAGAAGACACATCATCATTGTCTCTGCCTCTCTCATCAGAGAAAGCAACAGAGGATGCAGAGATGTTGGATATCTCGCGACAAGATTATTCTACAGGTAAAGTTTTAATAGTGACCATAACAATAGAGAGAAAGAAATATCCTAAGAGATGTAATAGATGTTAGTCAAGGCACCACACCTGCTGATACCACCGACTTGAATTTACAGGAAGGTACAGAAAGTGTAGCAGAGAGTGAAAGTAATGCACCTACGCCAAATACAGAACGTCGCAAAGTATACAATAGAGATGATCAAAGGCATAAATCATGGCTCAAAAATATCAATTTACTTTGGCGAGAAATTGCAAATCATAAGAACGGAACGATGTTTATGAATCCTATTAAAGAAAATATAGCACCTCATTATTATGACATTGTAAAAAGGCCCATGGATTTAAAGACGATTAAAAACAAGATTCGAGATGGGGTAAGGCAAATTTCATTCAACTTTTTTTTGTTTCTAGATATTCACCATCATCTTAGTTGATCAATACAACAGAAGAATTTGAGCGAGATGTCATGTTGATGATCAACAATTCACTTATGTACAATAAAGAAGGAACTGAAGTGTATCAAATGGCAAGAGAAATGCTAGATGATGCAGTACAACAGATCACAACATTTAAAGCAGCAGATGCAGATACTTCCACAAGTTCACATACAAGAGCTGCTGCTAAAGAAAGAAGGAAAAGTGTGGCACCCAATGAATCATAGCCCCTCTTTTTTCCTTCATTTGTACATATACACACACACACACACACTAATTATCATCGTAATAAATAAATAAATAAAAAAAAAAGAGATGGAGGGTATAAATAGACTTGGTATGTATTTTATTTTTCTTTGTTTAATGTCTTCTTCTACGAAAACTTTCAATGACTTGGTCTTTATTTTGCTGACGTTGATGTCCACGAGCCTGCCGAGACTTCTCAAACTCTCCATCCATCATCGTACTTGAATCAAGTTCATCTTCATCCAATGTTTCCAAGGCATAACCTTGCCATTCGTGTTCCTGTACCTTGAGTGCACTTTCTCTCTGCCAATCAGCTTCCATCTTAGTAGCATGATATCCTTTCCATTCCTCAGATGTCTCTGATTGTGAAGAGTCACGACGAGGACTATTGGTGTTGCTGTTGGGACCAGGATATCCTTTCCAAACTTCATCGTCATCGTCATCGTCTTCATCATCATCCTCGCCATGATCCTCTGACAATACAACCTTGTCATCATCTTCATCCGTGACAGGAGCAGGATAGCCTACCCATTTCTCAGAATCAGATGTGGTAGCTACAGTAGCCACTTCTTCTTCTTCTTCTTTCATAGGATAACCAAGCCATTCATCTGTTGTGTTTGTAGCTACACTTTCTGTCTTTTGAGTAGAGGCTGCCTTGTTAGGTATAAAGACAGGTGCTGTAGGTGATAATTTGGACTTGTTTGCTTGTCTGGTACTCTCGGTTGTAGAGGCAGACAAGTGTCGATCTGCTTTTTGCTCAGAAGACTCTGGATTTTTAATTTCGCCTTCTTGAACTGATTTGTCCTCTTGTCCTACAACAGATGTAACCTTGTGTTTCCTCACGGACTTTGCTAGTGCTTCTTCTTCTTCGGAAGCGGGTTCTGTCAGACTATCTTCTTCTTGAGCTGGTTTTTCAATAGACTCATTCGTTTTGTTGTCTTTTTGAACCGTGTCTTCTTCCTCTTCTTCTTCTTCTTCAATCACTAGATGAGATGATACATCTTGCTTGGAACTTTCGGCGACCGTATCCTCGTTCTTCTTCAAATGCTGTACTGTATGAATCAAGCGTTGTTCAATAAATCCAGACTCTTCCGAGATATCAAGAATAGAAGCGGTTCGAGTCTGTGGTTGAGCAAGACTAGCTCGTCTTGAGGTTGTATTACTAAAAATAGGTGCCAAGTGTCGGACAGGTGCATCTTCTTTATCTTCCTCGCAAGTAATTGTCTCACCCGGCTTTAAAAGTTCCACTTCAATACTTTCATTAATCAACTGATCTTTTCGCAAATAAACACGAGAAACAAGCCAGTGCTGAGTATGTTCGTCTCCTGGTGCTAAATGATTTAGATTGGGCACTGGAAGGACTGCCGAACGTAGACCTTCGATATGAAGCGCTTTCAAATTGTTGCTGTTGCTATTGCTGTTATTGCCCAAGACAGTAGAACCTCGTCGGTTGGGTTTGAGTTCATACCCATGGGTCGACAAGATATCTTCTGTTGCAAAATCACCTGTAGGTGCATTCAGTTGACATAGTTCCATCAAAGCCAACTCCAAATCAAGTTTATGTGCACCAGGTGCAGATAATACAATATCGCCCAACGTATGATGCAGGTCTTCATTATCGCCAGCCGTATAGGCACTCACAATCGATCGTATCGAGAGCAGGTGAGGATGAATCCAGGGTATAGCTATCATGGCTGTAGATGACTTGGTATATTGTTCCAGTTTACTGCGCAAAGCATGGTGGTAGGCTTGATAGTGCCTAGCGGGAGAGATGATCTGAACCAGATCGCGAAACATGTCTTTGGTACGTGAATTGGCACCGGCCCATAACTTCTTATTGAGTCGTCTGACTTCTGGGAAAGTCAAGGCTTTCATGATGGCTGCCAGTCCCGAAAAATCGCGATAGGCATGCAGGAGTAAATAAGCCACACGCACAAGATGAGCAACGAGGCTGTCCTTATTGGGTTGAATGAATGGTACGACAGCAGAGGCGGCTTCTTGGTTGCTCAACAGCTCTACCCAATAGATCAATTGGTGTGCCATGCTATGACTGAGATAGTTGTGAAAGTCGACCAGATGAACCAACTTGGTTCGGTTCAGATCAAGTTGTGAAAGGGATCGTTTGTCTAAAAAGACTTGGTTGAACAACTGACAGTTGGTCACGGCAATTTGACGGGCAAGTGTGTTGGCATCCCAATAGAGTGGGGTTGCTGCCTCAAGGGATTGCATTTTGAGTAAGAGTGAACTCAGTCGACGCTCTTCAATCTTGGAGGTCTCAATCAGGCCTCGGAGTGAGGCCACTGGTACGGGAGGGTCGGCTCGTTTAGCCTCTGCTAGCTTTTCATTGACTTGGTTGAGTTCCTTAAAGCTGATGATATAGGATTGTGCAATAGGGGATAATGGGATACTAGGAAGGCTTTGGTTGTTACTGTTATTATTGATGCTGCTACTGTTATGAGCATCATTTGTATTGGCTTTGGTTGCCATTTAAAACAAAACAAAAAAAAAGGAATTAAAAAAAAAAAAGAACGAAATAAGAAGAGAATTAGGAAAAAAAAAGAAGGAGAGTGAAAATAAAAAGGGGGAGGAAGAAGAAGATAAAGTGAGAAAAAAAAAAAGAGCTCAGGTCAGAAACACGGGGCCATTGGTACACTAAGCAGAATAAAAATTAGCGTACTTTAAAATCTTGCAGTGTATAGGAAACATTAAAAAATTCCCCCAATTAGGCACACAACCTAATAAGACAAAAATTCGCCCCGGGACAGATTGAAATGAGAGAGAGAGAAGAGATCTATTTTGAGGGAATAGAAGTTTGAAGAAGAATGGATAGCTGGAAAGGATAAATACTATAACTTCAAGTTGATGAGGAGGGGCAAACCAATCAAGGAGTCTTTGCTCCTAGATAAGCAAAGATCTTAGAATGTGGAAGGCAGTCAAGTTCGTAAAGGATCATGCATATGGCAGATAGGGGAAGAAGATATTCACTCATTGCTTCAAACATCATCAAGCAATAGTGTATCCTTAAGCAAATGAATGACATGAGTTTCTGTGAGAGGGGAAGCGGCAAGGATAGAGTAGCCCAAAAGACAACCAAACTAAGCCTCCAGCGAATGCAGATGACTATGTGTTCCATGTATCATGAGCACCTGAAAATGCAAATTAGATGGATAGAAATTATCAAAAGAAAATGGCATTCGCTTGAACAATCAAAACTATGATGTGCTATACAAATAGGATCTTTTCATTTCTATTATTGAGCTTGCTGATGAGGTCCTCTCCTAAGGCAAAAAACAACTGTACAAAATTCCCACAAAACTATCTACAAGATTCAAACTTTACATAAAATTGAAAATAAAACGAGGTTTTGTGCTGTCTGGAGACACATTGTCCCGAGAATTAGATCTCATGATGGATCTACAATACCTTTTCGTTTTAGAAACGTATCCTAACTGTCATTCTCTGGATAATCAATGTGTACAGATAGCAATCATTCATAAGGAACTGATTGGTTGGTGGCTCTATAAAATATTTTTGGCTTTAAAGAAACAATATTTGGGAGATGAAATAAATTGATAGTATGAGAAGGCATTTATGATGCTTATAAGTAATTAAAGAATCAAGCTGCTTTTAGTAGCCTTTTCTTTTCCTTTTAAAAAAGCATGTATACATACATGTACATAGAAAGATTGCATTTAAGGATCATACCTATTGTCTCAATACCTGCACATATGTTTCATTTAGAAAGACAAACTAGTAGAAAAGGCTTCAGTGTTTATTTATATGGTATTCTGTGTCTATTTTCACAATGGTTATGGTGTCATTTAATCTTGATTGTTATTGAAATCTTACAAATGTTGTGTGTGTGTATATATGGGTGTGTATGCATGTTTTTTTTGAAAAGGCTATTTACACAAGTCAAACGTGATTGGTAGCTGGTTTCCTCTGTATCGATGATCGCATAGACAGGCATTGACAAATAATTGACCTTTCTCATTTGTCATATAGCCATGTGCTTCATGGATATGTCCAAACACACACACTAATGGGTGAATTTTGGTGTCTATCTTGTCTCGTAAATATTGACAGCCCACATGTCTTTGTCGATGAATGATTTGATCGCAATAACCAAAAGGAGGTGTATGTGTCACAAGAATGTCCACAGCAGGCACATCATCCCAGATGGTAGACATGTCATCCAGCATAAAGGCACCACCAAGATGAACAGGAGCATAGGGTGATACAAACATGGTGAATGAACCAAGCGAGGCATCCAATTGATACACTTCATGCTCCAAATAAACAATGTTATTTTCAGTCATTAGTTCAATAATTTTGTGCCTCTTGTCTTCATAACCAAATATCCTGTCTAGAGTAATATCATGATTTCCTCCTGTCATTATCTTGACTCTGAAATGGGTATAGATGATGTGAGCCTATCTTCTCTCTCTCTCTCTCTCTCTCTCTCTCTTTTGTATACTGATGATCTTACTTGTGAGGTAAAGAAGCAATCCATTCTATTGTGCGTACATATTCGTCCATTGAGCTTCTTTTTGTCATGTCACCAGCATGAACTAATGTTGAGATAGAATCAAAACCCTGTCAAAATCATCATAAAACTACAGACTTACTCAAGACATCACCCTCTGGTATATCAAAGTTAACTTTGGCATGTGTATCAGATATACAGACAAATCGAACTGCTTCAAAGTGGTCTTTTTTATTGTTATTGACAACAATTCTAGTCATAATTATTAGTTTAAAAGAAAAAGGAAAAAAAAACTGCATAAAAATATAGATTAACACTAAATGTAGGCTGAGCGAATGGATACGTAAATTTGAAATAGACATAGCAGTGGCGCAGTTTGACCGAAATTCGTTCTTTTTATGAACCTCTCAGTTTAATCAACAAAAGAGATTGATACCTTCACAGAGACTCTAGTCTCTTTATTGAATGCTTCTCTGATCACGTCAAGTATCTAAATAGAATCTGCCTACTTGAATTGTAGCATAATCATAACGAAATTGTCTTTTCCTCTCTCTTACTAAAGTCACTTTTCAATGAACAATATATAACATAGGATTTGAACGCAAGTTGTAAGCTCATGCTATAGTGTTATTTATTTATTTTTAAAAAAAGGGAATGTTTATCAAGACGGATTGTTGAAATTTTCTACAGGATTTAAAGGGTTCAGTATGATTGTGTAATGATTGATGAATTTCATTGTCCATCATTTGTCAAAAATGATTGTTACAGTGGTCCCTTGCTTTAAGAGTTGTTTGATATAAGAGTATTTTCAATAAGAAAAAAATAGCAACCCTAAATATAAACATTCTTAAATAAAGCGACTATTGTAGACAGTTCACTGATTTTCACCCTGTTGCTTGTATCTCACAAGCTGAAATAAATACATTTTTAAATTTGTTGTTTTCTAAATTTACAATTCATGATCGATACAACAATGAAGATGAAGGAGTTTTACTATCTTAATAAGGAATGTCTTTTACACACAACAAGGCAGAATTCAAGTCTTTCTGCTTACCATATTATGCTAAGTTAAATCCCATTGAACAATCCTGCTCTGTTGCCAAATCAAAAGTAAAGCATCTTGTTCTTGAAGAACACAAAGCTGCCTTGTCATAGCGTCTTTCAAGCAATTCAAGGACTGCAAATCTAATCTCATATTTACCTTGGCCTGCGTTGATAATCAAATGGCTTTAAAAAGCTGACCAATGGGGTTTCAAGGATTTGGTGAATTAAATTCGATCAATATTTTCGGTAAAGTAATACGCCAATGATGACATTTTGTTATAAAGTAAAATGGACAAAGATTTAACCAGCCTGCACTGTAATTGACAACTTCCATGTTCCGCTTTGTACACCTTACAATAAACAATTAATAAAACTCAGATCACATAAAAGGCTCTGTTTTAAGCCCATACGTTTCACATCATTTAAAAAACAAAAAAAAAGGAAAAATGAAGTACTGTTGTTACATTTAGATAATGAATTTGTCTAAAGAGAGAGAAAAAAAAAGGGGGGAAAGTTAAAGTGAAATAAGGTAAGTAATAGTAATAGAAAAGAGAAGGAGGGGGGAATATAAATAATACTTCAAAAATTAAAGCCCAAAAAGGTACATATTTTTCTACATCAAAATGCAGCACTTGTCAGAAGCAACATCGGGAGCATCTTGCATACCAAACTGATCGTGCCCCCGTGTCTCTTGTTCCTTGTTGTATTTACGAATATCGCGAACTACTTCGAAAAAGGCATCATCTACATTTGTTCTTTGCTTGGCAGAAGTCTCGAGGAACTGACAGCCAAAGGTCTTTGCTAAATCTCGACCTTCTTGGCTAGATACCTGTCTGTCTGTCTCCAAATCACACTTGTTACCCACCAAAACCATAGGGAAATAGTCACGATCCTTTACACGGCAAATTTGTTGATAGAATGTTGAAATTTCTTCAAATGACATACGAGAAGTAATAGAATAAACCAACAAAAAGCCTTCACCATTCCTCATATATTGTTCACGCATGGCACTGTAGAAACACAAAAAGAGGTAGCATAAGAAACAATGAAAATCCGTCTAATCTTCTTATATCTTTACCTGTATTCTTCTTGACCAGCAGTATCAAGAACATCTAATAAGGCTGTCTCGGAATCAATCACACATTGCTTACGGTATGAGTCTATTGAGAGAAAATCAGTTAAGAGATTCGAGCTTCATATCAAAGACAAAGATATCCAACTTGCCTTCAATAGTAGGATCATATTCATCTACGAAATGAGATTGAATAAATTGGATAGTTAAGGCGGATTTACCAACACCTAATTTAAAATAAATAAAAAATGTATCAGCCCGAGATTCCTCTGGTTTTTTAGATGATGACTTGACATACCACCACCACCAACCATCACCAGTTTGTATTCACGCACAAAAGATGAAGCTTTTGACATTGTTTATCTGTTTGGAAAGTGTTTTTCTGTAAGAACAAAGAAAGTAAATATTATAAAATAAAAAAGAAAGAAAGAAAAAGAAATAAAAAACTAAAAAAGGGAAACACAAAATAGAGTGCTTACGGCGGATTTCTAAAATAAATTCCAAGCGGCGGATAAGTTTTATATTTTATTTCAAGGAAAAATCATAAGGTTGAAAAGCCTCTTTAAAGAGAGTAGCATTCTTTCGTTCTTCTTCCTCTGTTTGACCACACGCCTTCCAGTCTTCTCGCTCAGGCGATCCTAAGACGGTAGCTGCTACCAATCTGAAGAAAATATCAGTTTCTTCTGCTCTTCTTTAAAGAAGATAATATTTTACCTTCCAAACTGTAAATTAAAGCGTTCTCTAGGTTGAATGATATGAATCAGAGATTTACCATTAGGTAAATCCAGTTTAAAATAGGGAATTTCGGGATTGCTCTACAATCGTCTTTGTTTAGAATGAATTTGTTTGTGTTAGAGAAGGACTGTATGACTTACGGGCACTTTGTCTACAAATTCAATATGGGCAGCTACGCCTAATTCTCTAGCTACTTTTTCTACTTGATCTGACTTTGATTTAGGTATAGGTACCACCTGTAAATGAGCATGCGCTAGACCACGTTGTGAATCTCTCGAGACTTCAAATACCATCATGTCTTGATCGTATTGTTGAAATAGAGTACGTAAGGCGCTCTTGTATTTGATGAGTTCAGTCATCACTTCCTTTTGCGAATCAGGTGGCACTTGCCCAAAGGTAGGATAATGCGTAATAGGAATAATCAAGGCATGTCCTTCACCAGGTACCTTACAGTCTGGATGATTCGAGGTCACTACTGGACCCTTGGCTAGTGTCACATACAACTCTGAACCAATAGAAACAATCAGATGCTTTTCCAAGTTAGGATTAGCTAAACAGAACCAACATGCATCCACTAACACATATCACCACATGTTAGACAAACAAATCCGTGTTTCTTAACACTCACTTACATTTAGCTTTTGATTGTTGAGGGCATTGAGTAATATAATGTCCTGTACCCTGACAGATCTTGCAGACATAACCATCAGGAGGACCTGATTGACTGGTAGGACAATCCTTGATGTAATGACCTTCTACCTTACATCGTTTACAGACATAGCCAGGAGGAGGCTGATTTGTCTTGGTACGCTTATTGTTGTCTTGCCAGAAATAGTTTTCTTGTTCTGTCTCGGGCAAGGCACGCTTTTCACCTGCTGGGTCGAATGGACAGTCTGTTGTGTTTTCTGGTACTTCCAATCCATCCAATTTAGACGAAGGTACAAGATTAAATGCATAAAACCACTAAAAAAAAACTCGCCCTAAGTAATCATTTCTCTCTCTCTCTCTTTTTTTTTGTTTCATCCACACTTACTCTTTGTTTTTGTTCATTCAACACATTGGCCAGACCAATAAATCGAGTGGCAATAGAACCATTCTGATAAGGTTCTCTTTCGAAAAACATGGCTTGAGAAGCAGCAAAATGATAGCGTGGCTTTAAGGCAGTCGCTAATTGAGCAATCAATGCATGGCTCTTTTGATCCTCTAAAGTGATTGATTGTTGACTCTTTTGTTCAATACCCTTGGGCCATTCATGAGTCAATAAGAAATCAATGCCATTGGATGACATCTTGCTTAATTTCTGAATATCTTCTGTCGTATAACCTGTCTCTGGACTATCATGTTGACCGGACAAAAAGGCCATCTTCAAACCTTCAGAAGTAGTCAATACACCTTGTTTACCGAGATAATAAAGATTCTGACAGAGTTCGCCATCGTTAGCTTGAAGGTGTTGTTGAACAGGTTCAGGAAAAGGGTGTTGACCATGGAGAAAATAAGTAGTTAAAGGAACTTGATGTCGAGTGCATTAGTTTAATTCAATTAGAATGTTATTCTTTTACTTATACCTTCAATCTGATTATCTAATAATTCTTGAATTGAACTTGTATCTGGACCGAAAAAGTCGCCTACACAGAGATGGACTTGGAAAGGACCATATTTTTCGTGTATTTGCTTTACTTTAGCAAACAGGGCTTTAAACTGACCATGAGCAGAACCTGTCACAAGTCTATTGTTGGTCTCCATAAATACGCGTGTAAGTTGTCTGTGTATTGTCTTACTTACACTTTCAAGTTGTCTGTCATCGATCAAGAATAATTCAAAAATAAAAAATAAATAAAGGGAGGCATAAATTTGAAATTTTATAGTACGCAAGCCACTAATTAAACTTCAGCTTTCACTCTGTCACATCAGTATAAATATTATCTGTTATTAAAAATAATAAAAATCATCTTTCTCCTCTTCAATCTTTATTTCCTTTTATATTCCCGCAGAATATTACAACTCCTCTGTCGCTTATCAAAATAGTATGGAAGATGTGGTTTATGCTCTCAGAGCCCCACTTGAGTTTTCATACACTCTATACTATGAAATGAAACAAAAAATAGAATGGCTCATAAACTGAAAATTCAATCAATTAAAACACTAGTATAAATTCATTTGCAAATAGCAGTGAATGATAGAGTGAAACATGTCTCAAGTAGCGGTACATGCATTAAAAACCAGTATACCCCGAGCTTCAATACATTGAATAAGCCACTAAAGTACAACTTACATCTGATGCTCTTTGCCTTATATTCCCTTATAGCTGATCTCTTGAGTTGTTACCTGGCAGATGATATCGCAAACTCAGTGATTTTGGGGGGAAGCAGTATCCTGAATATGATTCATTCGAATCGTTTAGAAGGATCAGAAGAAATGACAAGAGGCTGCCCCACTCGGTACAAGAAATGTCGGACCTGTCTCTTGCATAAATGGGAAATTTGTTCTTTTTCGAGTCAATTTTTTTGTTGGTTAAATCACTAGCCATAAGGGTTCATGATAACTTGTGAATGACACATAAGTACCAGCAGACTTGGTTTTGCAATTGACAAAGATGTTGTCAATTTTTGTTTTCAATCTTGTTGTTGATGTTACAAACGAAGGAATGGCACTACTCAAACCATTATCATTCATAAATGACATTATGTTTGATCTTAAACTAGATTCTACATTGAAGTCGATATTGAAGTCACCAGCAATCACAACATATTTATAGTATTTTTCTATAATGAAATGTAAAGCTTCAAGCAACAAAGAAAGTATCTGCCGAGGTGAGTCATAGATACTACAGTACAAAGTATCTTGTACTGTAACAGCAGCAACACTGATTGTACGTGTGCCTGACTGGAAAAGACGAGAGTAAATTTGAGGAGCTAAGGATGATCTTTCCAAGAGTCTGTCAGATATGCAGCATCTTGAGCCAATCTTCTGGTTTGAGCCCAATTCTCGATCCACAGTAGAGAGCATCTGAAAGCCAGGCAGCACAAACTCATTGGTTGATTCTGTCTATAGAGATATATTCAAAAAGTCTCACCCTGAAATTTACCTGTGATTGACAACCATTTTACAAGAAATAGACTTGAATGAATCAGGATGTTATGGCTAGAAATCTTCTTTTCTTTCCAAGCATACCATGAGATCCTGGTTCATTCAAGTCTATTTCTTGTAAAACGGTTGTCAATCACAGGTAAATTTCAGGGTGAGACTTTTTGAATATATCTCTGCTAACACGTCACATAACAATAGAGAAGACTACGCAATCCAACTATCTTCTTTCCTTTCTTTCTCTCTATCTAACCTATTATCATGGAAAACTCATTGTCTACTATCAAAAACTATTTCAATTCCTGCCTCGCAGAAGACTGTGAACCTTCTTTTGAAGAGTTCATAGTAAAACACGCTCAACATATCATTGCCAATCTGAACAAGAGCCAGAGTCCTTACAGTGGTCTCTCTGCCTTATTCATAAACCATGCCAAAGCCCTTGGTATCAAGGCCAAGAAGCGAGCTGCACAAAAGGCTTGGCAAAAGCATGTAAGTTACTTTTCTGCATTCACACAACCACCTCTAATCTTCTTTTTTTATGCTTACTTACAGGTCGAAAGCGATCAAGTTTGCGTAAGTACTCATATCAGCTAGCTGAATGTCTTGCTAACTATTGTTTCTATATAGACAAGAAGCAAGATGTTGTGCCCTGTTGAAGAAGATGAAGTCGAAGAAGAAGAAGAAGTAAAAGGAGAGTGGAAGGCTGGTGAACATGATGTGGTTACTCTGTTCAACCAAGAGAGAAAGACCACACTTTCCGAAAAAAAATCAGGCAAATTCACCACCGAGCAACGCTACCTTCTGCTGTCGTTTATTCTAGAAGTGCCCTTGAGCACAAAGAACTTTGTGTTTGGCTTTGAAGACCATTGTTTGAAGATGATGAGGGCTGAGCTGTTGCCTCAAACAAAAAAGGCTCAATTTGAACAAGACATCCTTGTGATGTTCTTGAATGACTACAGTCAGACCTATTGAATTTGGCGTTTCATAAAAAATCAATGTCGCATTTGCCAATATTGTTTCATCCTAGTTTTGGTTGTACGAGTGCCTATCAAGATGAAACAATATTGGCAAATGCGACATTGGTTTTTTATGAAACGCCAAATTCAATAGGTCTGACTGTATCAAATCTATAAAATGATTCGATAAGCAAAGAAGTCAAAAAAGAAAGAAGAAGATGTCTTGCCGCATGTGCTCCGTGCTTTCTTGAACAAATTCAAAAGTTGGAAAAAGGAGTGCAAGACAGAAGAGGTCTTCATTGACTAGCATTTATATCCTTTTTTGGATCATATTTTCTTCCAAGACGAGCAGTATGATCACGCTCGATCATACGGGGTAATCCCTTGCAACACCAACACCAGTAGCAAGAGAAAGATGAAGGCCATAGCTTTATCATCATCATCTTCAGCAGCAGCAGCAACAACAACAAAGAGCAAAAGGTCTAGCAGAACAATCGATAGAGCAAAGCCTGACTTCTTTTTGTTCCGCCTCTTTGATGATGAAGACTTTGGACTTCTATGTGTCAAAGTCAAGAAGCCTGATTTCATAGTAACTCAATCATTGAGCGATCGCTCGAAACTTGCCTTAGAGATGAAGAGGTCAATAGACCACCAGGCCGTCTTGGGAATTCAGTCTCCTAAATGCTTTGGCCTACTCGTTGACGGTTTGGTGGTGACCTCCTTTGCTGCTCAACTAAACAACTGCGGCATTTACAGTGTCTTGGAGTTGGAGGAGTTTTCTTTGCTTGATGGGAAGTCAGATCTTGGTATCTTGTCAGATATTGTTCTTTCTTTCTGTTGGTTAAAGGTACGTGTAAAGGTACGTGTATACACTTATGTCTGCGAATATCTATATTTTTTAACACATAAATTTGATAGAACCTGGTGGATGAAGCTGCAGTCACAATGGCCAAAAGAAGAAGAACCACCTCTGGCTCTTCGAGGCTGTTGAGGCCTACCGTTGCTCTCCCTGCCCAGAAGAGCAATCGCGAATAAACCTTTGTTTTGTTGATTTGACTTTATTTTTGGCGTTTTATACGGAGTATCAAATAAGCCTTTAGAAAATAAAAACAATAAAAAAAAACTTTTGCTGACCGGAGGCACCAAATCCATGGCGTTTTATACGCCGTAGATCAGAATTACAGTTCAATAAAAGACAAAATATTTATTAAAAACGAAATATAGACCTAGTCATAGTTCGAAACTCGTTGATGTTCGAAAACGCATGTATTATAATGAAGCATGAAATCATATTAGCTGTGATGTTTGCTTCATTTCCTAATTCAACTTAGGAAAGAAAAGATGTTGCCTACTGTAATGTTAAGCTTAATGAACGACATACACATGGCATTATTCCAAGGCTTGATTTATCTGGAGATCAACATAAGATCTTGCATAAAAACCTGCAGACAATAAATTAAAAGACTCCTGGAAACTTTAGCCTTAATATTACATCTTGTTCAAGTGAGCTTATATTCTTGGTGCTATTCATCGCAATTTTTCAAATTGTAGGAAACGGATGAGATTTGCTGTCAGTAGCATGACATTTCGATGCCAACCTCTGATGCAAAGTTCGTTTGCTTTGTATCCTATTAGGTCTTTCAACTCTATTGAGACAAATCACCTCGCCGGATTTAGTAATTGTAGAGAAGATCTGGAAGAAGAAGACCTGGAAGAAACCAGAGGTGCATTTGCCATTAAAAGCGAAGAGGTTTCGATCGTTGTTGATTGCCTTCTCTGCGTTTATTCCACAAACCTCTCAGGTGAATTCTTATTCCGGAAGAGAGCATTCTTGAATTTTCAATCATTGTTGATCCTGTAAGTTATAGACCAGGGAACTTGGTCGAAGGAGAGGAGCTAAAGAAACCCGCCATGGAAGGTTGTTTTTCGGAAACATTCTCTTCCGATGCTCCTTCATCAAGAAGCATGGGAAGCAACTCCATGAAGGTAGATTGCTTTGCATTCGAGACTGTACTCAACATATACAACTGGAGTCCATTTCTTCACAATTGGTAAAATACCAGCAGCAAAAGGAAAGCAAGACCTTTTCAAGATTGATAAACTATTAAACGAAGCTAATTGTTTAAGGAAAATGGCTGTTATGAATGAATGCCCTTCCCAATTAGAAGCAACAACAAATTCTGTTGCTGTTTGTTGCAAATTAGAATAAAATGCTTGCTCTTTCTCTCTCTTTGTTCTCTCTTCTCATAAAAATATCTAGAATATTGGTTTCAATCAAGCTTGAAATTCCAAAAAAGGGACATCTCATGATTTTATGAGTATCATTGTCAAACACAGGTAAGCAGCTTAAGGAAGCTGAAGGCCTGTGACGACTTTTACTAATAAGCTATCTTCCAACTCCGGTATACAATTTTTATACGGCACCCTTTTCAGTGCATCCTTTTTATCCAACACCAAAAATCTGTGTTTCTCGTTTTTTTTTATTTATTTATTTTTTCTTTTTTTTTCTTCTTCTTCTTTCAGCTTAAAGTCAGTATACAACATTGTTTAATATATTCAAAGGCGGGGAAAAGAGGGAAACATGTTTTTGTATAATCTGACCATCAATCCAACCACGGCCATCAACCAGGCCATTCACGGCAACTTCTCGGGTACGCGTCAACAAGAAATAGTGGTAGCCAAACAGACACGCTTAGAACTACTTCGACCCGACACAACATCTGGCAAAGTTCATACCATTCTCTCTCATGAATGTTTTGGATTGATTCGAACGATCGCTCCTTTTCGTTTAACAGGTGGCAGCAAAGGTAAAGAGCATCATGCTAAAACAGAAAAAGAAACGAAACTCATATATATTTCAGACTATATTGTGGTCGGTTCAGATTCCGGTCGTATTGTAATTCTTGAATATAACCCTACAAAGAACACATTTGATAAAGTACATCAAGAGACCTATGGTAAGACAGGCTGTCGTCGTATTGTACCCGGTCAATATTTGGCTGTCGATCCAAAAGGTCGTGCTGTCATGATTGGTGCTGTTGAGAAGCAGAAGCTAGTGTATATCCTGAACCGTGATTCAGCTGCCAACTTGACGATTTCATCACCCTTAGAAGCTCATAAGAGTCATACCATTCATCATCATATTGTGGCTGTGGATGTTGGATTTGAAAATCCCATGTTTGCCTGTTTAGAAGTAGATTATACAGAGGCTGATTTAGATCCTACAGGAGAAGTAGCGAAAGAAGCGGAAAAGACATTGACGTATTATGAATTGGATCTCGGCTTAAATCATGTAGTTAGAAAATGGAGTGAGGCAGTTGATCGTAAAGCCAATTTATTGATTCCTGGTAAGAATGACAGAAAAACGTATATCAAGATAGAGGGAAAACTGATATGATTGTTCTCAAGTGCCTGGTGGTAACGATGGACCTTCAGGTGTTTTGGTCTGTAGTGAGAATTTCATTGCCTATAAACACCCTGAATTAGAAGAACTACGTATTCCTATTCCTCGACGTGCACAACCTCTGGAAGACCCTACACGCGGCATCATCATTGTCACCTATGCAGTCCATCGAATGCGTGTTGACAAGAAAATCCAGTTTTTCTTTTTGTTACAGTCTGAAGAAGGCGATCTCTACAAAGTTACCATGGATCACGACCAAGGTGCTGTCAGTAGCTTGACCATCAAGTACTTTGATACCATCCCCATTGCTACCTCACTTTGTATCTTAAAGAGTGGCTTTTTATTTGTAGCCAATGAGTTTGGTAACCATCACCATTACTTCTTTGAAAGTTTAGGCGACGACGATGATGATCCAGAGATTTCATCTGGTGATTATATGGAAGCAGAAGAGGAGCAAGGCGAGCAACCTTTAGTCTATTTCAAACCTCGACCCTTAAAAAACCTATCGTTGGTAGACGAACTCAATTCGTTAGCACCCTTGATGGACAGTAAAGTACTCAATTTGGCAGATGAAGAGACACCTCGTATTTATTCCATCTGTGGCAAGGGTTCTCAATCAACTTTCCGTATTCTCAATCAAGGTGTAGAAGCCTCTGAATTGGCTGTCAGTGAATTGCCGGGTAATCCAAGTGCTGTCTGGACAACCAAGTTAAAATCAGATGATGCTTATCATGCCTATATTGTGGTCTCCTTTGCCAATGCCACATTGGTTCTATCGATTGGCGAGACAGTAGAAGAAGTTCAGGATACAGGCTTTTTGACAAACGAACCTACATTGACAGTTCAACAGATGGGCGATGATGCTCTTATTCAAGTGCACCCCAGGGGTATTCGTCACATCTTGTCCAGTGGTCGTGTGAATGAATGGAAGGCACCCAGTGGTCAAAAGATTGTGGAGGCTGCTAGTAACAGTCGACAGATTGCCATTGCTCTTTCCAATGGTGAAATTGTCTATTTTGAACTGGACAACATGGGTCAGTTGAACGAACATCAGGAACGTAAGCAAATGTCGACTGCCATCTCGGCTCTTTCTTTGGGAGATGTCCCCGAGGGTCGTCAACGTTCTCGCTATTTAGCTGTGGGCTGTGAGGATCAGACAGTGCGTATGCTCAGTTTAGATCCTGATGCCTGTCTGGAGGCCATCTCGATGCAGGCTCTTCAGGGTGTTCCCTCTAGTCTGTGTATTCTAGAAATGATGGATACAGGTATTGAACAGGGCCACGGTACAACCTATCTTAATATCGGTATGTCCAACGGTCTCTTCTTGCGTACGGCATTAGATACAGTGACCGGTCAGCTATCAGACACACGTACTCGTTTCTTGGGCCCCAAGAGCGTCAAACTCTTCAAGATTTCCATTCAGGGTCTACCCGCCGTTTTGGCCCTATCGACCAAGCCCTGGGTGAGTTACACTTTCCAGAATCGATTGTATTTGATGCCCCTGAGTTATGAAATGTTGGAATATGGTAGTGATTTTGTTAGTGAACAATGCCCTGAAGGTGTGGTGGCTATTGCAGGCAACACCCTGCGTATCTTCACTGTAGAGAAGTTGGGTAACATTTTCAATCAAATTGCTATCCCTCTCAAGTACACCCCTCGTCAATTCGCTCTGCATGCTCCCTCTCGTACCTTTGTGGTAATCGAAAGTGACCATGCTACCTATGCCCCCGAAGCCAAGCGTCAAGGGATGGAAGAGAAGGAAAAGGAAGGATTTGAGATGGATCCCGAGATGAACGAGTTGGATCCTGTTCAGTTTGGTCATGTTCGTCATCGAGCCGGTCAATGGGCTAGTTGTATTCGTCTGATCGAACCTTTTGGAGGTACCACCTTACAGACGATTGATCTGGAGGAGAACGAAGCAGCCTTTAGTGTGGCCATGGTTCAGTTCCGTCAAAACCCTCATGCAACCGATCCCCAAGAACAGTTTATTGTGGTGGGCACAGGCCAGAACGTGACCCTTCAACCTCGATCCTGTACTGCTGGTTATTTACGTGTCTATCGTATCGTTCAAGCTCAGGATGGCAGTCTCTGCCTGACTTTCATTCATCGTACTCCCTTGGAAGAGACACCTCATGCTCTCTTGGCCTTCCAGGGTCGTTTGTTGGTGGGTGCTGGTAAATCACTTCGTATCTATGATATTGGTAAAAAGAAGATGTTGCGTAAATGTGAGACCAAGACGTTGCCCAACTGTATCATGTCATTGCATACACAGGGACATCGTATTATTGCTACTGATATTCAAGAATCTGTTCATTATGTGATCTATAAACATGCTGATAATCGTCTGGTGATATTTGCAGATGATACAGTGCCTCGATGGATGACAGCCTCTACCATGGTGGATTATGAGACAGTGGCTGGTGGAGATAAATTTGGTAATTTCTTTGTCAATCGATTGCCTTCTTCTGTGTCGCGCGAAATAGATGAAGATACCACAGGTAACCGTATTTATCATGAAAAGGGATATCTTCAAGGTGCACCCAATAAGGTAAATATAGATACATAGATACATATATAATATGTGTTTTTTAATTGATTTGATGTTTAGGTGGAAAGTGTGTCTGAATATTTCTCGGGTGATATTATTACCTCGATTCATCGAGCCTCTCTTTTGTCAGGTGGACGTGAAGTTTTGCTGACAACATCTATTCTGGGCTCCATTTCAATCTATGTACCTTTTATATCCAAAGAAGATGTGGAGTTCTTCCAAATGCTTGAGATGCATATGCGTGCAGAAGCACCACCATTGGCAGGACGTGAACATTTACTTTACCGAAGTTATTATATTCCAGTCAAGAATGTGATAGATGGTGATCTATGTGAACAATTCAATCAGTTACCTCCTCAGAAGCGACGTATGATTGCTGAAGAATTGGACCGTTCAGTGACTGATGTACAAAAGAAAATTGAAGATATTCGTATGCGTTCAGGATTCTAGAAAAAGAAAAGCAGTTGTAAATTTAATAAAATTATTATCTTTTTCTTTTTTTTTTAAAAACGCGTATTTTCGTTTTACTGATGGAAGCTGCACAAAAGACATTTGACCAAGGTGTAGAGTTACGTTTAAAAGGCAATGAAGCCTTCAAAAGTCAAGATTTCAAACAAGGTACATTCAAGCATACACCTATAAGCTAGCATAAACTCAAATTAGTAATATCTCCTTTTTCTTTTTCTTATAGCCTTACAACACTATTACCTTGCTTTATTCTATTTAAAAGCAGTGGGAGGTCGAGAATTTGAAAGCGAATTCAAAGCCAAGAGTCAAGAGCAACTAGTGATGATCTACAACAATATGTGTGCAGTTTTTGCTAGACAAGACAATTGGGACCGAGTTTTATCTTATGCTAAAAAAGCAAATGAATTGGATCCCAACAATACAAAGTCTAAATTCAGAATGGGACAAGCACATATTCGACTTGAAAATATTGAAGAAGCCAAGAGTTTATTGGAAGAAGTATTGAGACAGAATCCCGATGGTAAAATAAATAACAATAAGAAGAAACAAACATTTGATTAATTGTTGAGGGGGGTATGAAGATGGTTTAGTGAAACAAGAAATGGCCAAGGTTTCTATAGCCAATAAAAAGACAGATGAGCGAGAAAAGATGATTTACCGTGCCATGATGTCTAAAATGGCCTATAACAAAAATTAAGGGCTCACAAGAGCCATGATCATAATAAAGACAGCAAATAACATCATCAGTGTAGCCACTGTATATCCAATCCAGCCATGACCTACCCAAAGTAATCGTTTGACTATATGTTGTTGGTTTCTGAAATAGTTGTAAAGCGAAAATATAAAGCAAATGAATCCCAGTGCCACAAAGATATAGGCAACCACATGGATCTTGAAGCTGACTGGATCATTGGTCCATGGTAAACTATAAGAAGGTGCAAAGTTCTTGGAAGGTAAATCTAACAAAGTCATAAAGCCTTTTGTATATATATACACACACACACACATGAATAAGACAAGGAAATAGATGTCTATCTGCTTCTTCTTTTATTTACCTATCAGTGATAATGTAGTGCCAGTTCTTATCCAAGTTAATAGATTACGCTCATTAGCAAGGTGGTCTCTTGGATCAGGCCCATCCACTACAGTGTGGATAGAATAGTCAAGATATTTGAATTTAGTGGAACATTTCTCATTATTGCAAAGTGTGAATTGCTCAGGTGCATTTAGTTCAATATCCATCAAAGAAAGAAAGAGTAAAGAAAGAGTAAAGAAAAGAATCAGAGCCCAAAAAAAAAAGAAAGAAAGAAAAAGAAACAGGGATTGCCTTATTTGGTTTAGTACATCCATGCAAAGTAAATATCGCTTTAATTGTAATCATACCAGTTTCACCCCTTATTCTTCTTGTTCGGCTTATAAACTGTTGGGGTGCATTGATCTTTCGCCACATATTTAATGAATGCATTTGCATATAACAGGAGGAGAAAAGAAAGAGGCGTATAAATGCCTAATTCTTTACGAATGAATTGAAATTTATGACTCTAGTAATTTTACACCTTTTGACAATCTTTCCTTGGTAACACAAGAATCAATGTGAAATCCATTTTCTTAATTCAACTACCGCCTTTGAAATTAGACCACACACACACAAATGAGGTACGCAGAAAAACGAGAAAGAAACAAACCAATTCATCGTAGAATCGAAAACAGAGATCAATCAAGGTGAATGTCGATTGGAAAACAAAGTGTTGAAGACTTGAAGAAAAAAAGAAAAAACAAGCGAAAGAAATGCTAATATTTAGTATTTTCTCGCTTTTCTTTTTGTAACTCAGTAGTCCCCCTTTTCCCACTTTCCCCCCCTCCCCTCTCTCTCTTTCTTTCTCTCTTTTTTATTACAAACAAAACACAATAAGCTGTGTATAAGAGACAGAATATGTTTAGTCAAGAACCACCTAGCCAACAGTGGCATGGTAACTTGGAAGGACTACAAAAAGCTATTCGAGAACAAAAATTAGTTCTAGACACACTGACTGACGTGAACTCATCTCGACAAGATGTAGAAGATATTAAGCAGCGCATCGTGTCTGTCTCACGCGAACTGCATCAAAAGCAAGCAGAGGCTCTTCACCGCGGTCGGCTCAACAACAACTCGGCTCAATGGTGGAGTCGGTATGAGCAGAACATGAGACAGCTGGAAACCATAGCGGACGAAAGACGCACACTGGAGAAAGAAATCGATTACCTCATTTATACCAGCATACGCAACCTAGAGAGAGATATCCAACAAGAGACAGAGACCTTGCATCGACTCACATCATCAGACGATCCTATTCGAGCCAAAGCACAGGCCATGTCTACTCGTTTTAACACGGTTGACTCGGATCCTTCTAGTCGCTTGTATCAGTTGATGGACCAGATCCGACAGAACGAGCGAGATATGCAATCTATTATTCAACGCGATTTGACTCCCATTGATCAGGCTATTCATCAGGGCACAAAGGAATTAAGAGAACAACAGATGTTTGAAAAGGGTCTTTATGTAGATGATCAAGTGGCCCAATGGATTGATTCGATCAACAAGACACCATTGACTGTATCCACCACACGATCGCCACGCATACCATCTTTACCATCAAAACTAGCACCACCACCACCACCGCCACCTGTTCCTACCTCGCAACGTCCAGGCACGCCTCGATCCGAAGCAGACATTAAGGCGGAGGCCCATAGACGTATTGAAGAACGACGTCGATTATTTATGAAGGAAATCAAAACGATACCTGCTGTCCCTGCTCCATCCATCAGTCAGGAAGAAAAAGCAGCCCAACAAAAGATGCGCCAGGCCGAATTGGAGGCACGTGCACGTCTGGAGGTCATGCGAGAGAAGCGAAATAAGTTGCGTCGAGAGACAGAAGAAGCAGAAGAGCGAAAACAACAAGCAGCAAAGACAACCGTTGCAGCGGCAGAGGCAGACATGGCAGCCGAAAAGCAAAAGGAAGAAGAGGCGCGTGTAGCCATCCAGCGAGAACAAGAAGCTGAACAACGTGAGCTGATCAAGCAACAATTAGAGAAGGAAGTAAGGCAAAAACAGGAGATGGAGGAGCGTATGGCCGAGGAAGAACGACAGAAGAGAGCAAGAGAGGCTGCAGAGCAAGCAGCACGTGAAAAGAGAATGCGAAGAAAAGAAATAGAGCGTCGAGAAAGAGAGATGCAGGCTGCTAGACAAGAAGAGCTAGATCGTCGTAGACGATGGGAAGAGCAAGAACAGCAAAGACGTAAAGAGCAGGAAGAACAAAAGCGACGCGAAGAAGAAGAAGAAATGCGTCTTCAAAGGATCTTGGAGGAAGAGAAGCGAAGACTGGAAGAACAGGCACGTTTGGAGGAGCAGAGACAGTTGCGGCGTAGAAAAGAGAGCGAATTACGCAAAAAGCGGGAAGAAGAAGACAAGAGAAAAGAAGAAGAAAGGAAGAGAAAACAAAAAGAAGAAGAGGAAAGAAAAAGGCAGGAGGAAGAAAGGAAAAGACAAGAAGAGGAGCGGAAGAGGCAAGAGGAAGAAGAAGAGAGAAGCCGTGCTTTGGAAATGGCCGTCTTTGCTTCCTCTCCTGCTAGTATCCATTCTCGTCTGCCCGATAGCACCACGGCAGGTACCAGTGGTTACGGTGTAGATATAGAGGATGAAGTGAATTTTAATACAAGTAAGTGTTTCTTTTGTTTTAAAATAGAACAGTAGCTCATTCTGATTTGTTTTGAAAAAGTATATCGAGTCAACACATTGTATGAATATCAAGGCATAAGAGAAGACGACTTGAGTTTTTCTGCCAATGAAACTTTGAAAGCTCATCCATCTAAAGATAAAGCAAGCGACTGGTGGTATGGTACTTCTTTAAAGAACAATCAAATGGGGTTCTTTCCTCGCACTTATGTCGAAGTAGTTGAAGAAGGTAAGAAAAAACCATGTTCTAAGTGATGACACCATGCTAAATTTGGGGGGGGGGGAGAAAAGCTTTCCGTGTTAGAACTTTATATGAATTCAAGAAAAGTAGAGATGATGATTTGGGATTTTCTGAAAATGAAGTGATTTTGGTTCAACCTTTTCAAGATGAAAACAGCGATTGGTGGTATGGTACAAATGAAGAAACAGAAGAAAGTGGGTACTTTCCAAAGACCTATGTTGAAAAGATTCATCCAGGTAAGAGGAGGAGAGAAAGAGTAAATGATTCGAACGAAAGACTCTAAATACTTGACTCTTGATAATAGCATCTACCAATGATTATACCTCTCCTACATCGTTTTCAAGCCCTATTTCTATTCCTTCAAACAAGAATCAATCCTATCTTGAAAACGATCAATTGGCAGTGATGGATCTTCATCGAGGTCTATCTGCTCCCAATACACCCATCATGAAAAAGACAAACCTCAGTATCAACAAGACGGAACTTACAAAACGTCGTCGAGCTGCTAGTTCAGTCAGCACAGCAGAGCACAGTCGCATTAGTACACCTCAATTAATGTTACCTCAAGCAGAACATCCATCTGAAAATCTTGAGCTCTTGACTTGGGCTAGTACAATGGATCCTATTGAACTAGAGGCTATTGCTCCTGAAGAACGTAAACGACAAGAAGCTATTTTCGAATTGATTGCTACTGAAAGAACCTATCTTAGTAATCTACAGATGATTGTGAATGTAAGTTTTTCAAAGAAAGAAAGGAGAGCAGTTGTTTAACATGATTGAATAAGGTCTTTTATACTGAATCTGGCAATTATCTTTCACAAGATGAACGCGATGTTGTGTTTTCGAATATTGATGATCTATTGATGTGCAATACTGCCTTGTTAAGTGATATGGAAACAAGGCAAAGGGAACAAGCCAATGTGATTGATATGATTGGTGATATTTTCTTGCAACATGTAGTGTACATATAACACCATTGGATTTATTCTCATTTTCCCTTATCTATTTTATTGACTGAAAATAGGCAGATGGTCTTAAATGTTATTCGTCTTATTGTCGAAATCAATCCTATGCTACAAAATTCTTGCAAAAGAAGAGAGAAGAAGATCAATGGTTTGAAGTATTTTTAAAAGTAAGAGAGAGCAAGAAAAAGATATATCCAGTCTTGTAATATTAATTTTCAATAGACTGCACAAACAAGACCAGAATGTCGTTCACTTGATCTCTCTCATTATTTATTACAGCCTGTACAGCGTATTACACGATACCCATTGCTGCTTCGTCAGGTATTTAAAAGCTATAGACTTTTCCTCTCTCTCTCTTTATTTCTAAGCTATTTGAAATAGATTTTAAATTCAACACCTAAAAAACATCCAGATCATTCCTTAGTGAGATCTTCATTATCAATAGCCCAACGTATACTTGAAGATGTCAATGAGGAAACAAGGCGTTATGAAAACAGGCAAAAGATTCAGGAATTATCTCGTATTCTAGATATGGAATCTATTGGTGTAAAGTTCAACTCTTAGAGATGATGAGGAAAAATGGTACTGATAGTTTGATTATAGCGCTTAGATGTCTCTGGTCGTGAATTTGTGATGGACAGTCCATTATTTAAAGCTAAAAGTGGTCGCAAACTACATGGCTTTTTATTTAACGACATTCTTATTCTGGCAGAGCCACTTAAAAGTCTAAGTCCTAAAGGATACCTATATACATTATACCGAGAGGTAAAAAAAAGAAAAAAGAATGTAGCCATCTTTTTTGTCTTGGGTGACTAAGCGCACATATCATTTGTTCATTTAGCCTATGGCATTAGATAAGATTAGTGTTCGGCAACAACAAACCATGACTATGAAGCCATCCTTTGGAACAAACAGTTCAGGTAATTGACATTAAAAAAGAAAGAGGTTTTTTGTTTATTTATACCTTCATTTAAAAGATGACCTTGGCTTTCAAATTGTTACTGGAACACATGTTACTGCTGTTAAAACATCTACTGTAACCTTAAAGAGACAATGGATGAGTCAAATACAGCATTACAGTGCACTACAGCAATACAAATAACTTATAATCAGGACGAAATAAATATATTGAGATCCGCTTTACAAAGGCAATAATGAGTGCTTGTTTGATTATATTGAATCCCAACTAGAACATTAGGAGAGCTTCCAAGCATAAAGCAATTATAAACAAACAAAAGGAAAAGATTTCAATTCCTTCAATTTTAAATAACATAAATAAAATTGAATAAAGCTTGCTTAATAACAAGTCATGACTATAAAGACAGCTTGAGTAGAATACATAGAACTAACTTAATAGCAAACTGTACATGACAGTGATGAACAATGAAAACAATCCTAATGCATTCTACTCTAACTTGTCTTTTCTTTTATATCATCTTGTTTTGTCATATAAAAACTTTGCATGTATACTTTTTTTCGCGGCCTGTAGTACTCTCAAATAGTTGGTCAGGAATAGCCCTAATGTAAATGAAGAGAGAAGACAAGCTCTCTCTCAAAGCCATTAGGTTAGACCTTATTGTTTCTTTAAACAATAAAAGTATATGTCAAATAATTTTCTTGTCTAAGTGTTTCTCATCCTGTAAGCGGTAAGCTATTGCTGGGACATAATTCTTGCCATCCTCAAACGAGCTTTTATCCTATAATCTATGCTACCTCTCATTTTTTTTTATTCTTTGCAGAAACATATACATAGTCTTGGGCTTTACGCTTATCGCTTCCTGAATTTCAGTACCTTTAAGACCTTGATGTCTTATTCTATGCATGGTATGTTTTTATTTTCTTTGAATGGCCAAATACCTTCTAATGGACATTTGTTATGAGAAAACACAAGAGATAAAAAGGGAGATCATTCATTCCAGGTGATCCTAGTGTATTTGTGTCAGTCTTCTATCAGTAAATATGCAAGCCGACTGGTGATACTATCAATGAGATTGCACAGTCATTCACTCCATAAACAAATGATCCACCAAACTATTGCTGTTGACAATAATGAACTTTGCATGAAATATCTCATTTTTGCTTGAATGTGCTTTGTAACTCAGTCAAACGACTGCTAAAATCTTGGTAACTTCGAAGCTACTCTCCAGAGCTTTTTTTTTTCTCTAAAAACTCTTGCACTATTCAGTAGAAAGAATAAAAGCAAGTCATTTGCGCAAATGGAAACATAATGATGAAATATTCAAAAATAGCACAGACTGTCAAGTAGAAAAGTCAATCCATAGATTACACAAGAGAATAAAACATGATCCTATATCTCTATTCAGAATCAGATAAAGAAAAACTATCAATTATCTCTCTATATTTACAAAAGAAACAACAGCTTAATGAAAACACGTAGAACAAGGCATGTTATGATAAACAAGCTAGCGATAATGTAAAGTTCTTTGAATAGAAAAAAAAATCGCGTAAATTGGAAACATGTTGAATCATTTCTCAGTTTGTATTTGACCGCGGTAAAGTTTCCTTTTATGGCAGCGCTTCCTTACCCTAAACCAGGAACATAGCCGATCCATTGGCCGAGATTAAATAAAGTTCCCTCATTATATCACACACTTCTTAGTTTATCTCGCAAAGCATCTACTGTTACACAGTCACCTCTTAATTTCCAAGCTCTCTTTCTCCCCAAAATAGTATTTTGGGGCAAGTGTCGTTTTAGGTAAAAATAAAAAAAAATGTTTTTGATAGCTGTCAAAACAAACTTATCGTAAAGGAGAAAAGGAGCATTTTTTTTATGGAAAGGTAGAAAGTTGACAACAATAGGGTTTCATAAATAAACAAATAAAAAGATATCTTTTTTCACTTGCGGCCTTTTTCTTCTTCTTCTTCTTTTTTTGCTCTTTCTTTTGTTTTTTTTACTTTTTTTTTCTATTCATTTTCTTTCTTTAATATGGCTTTATTGTAGCATATAATTTCTTAAAGCGCTTAAGGAAGATAAAGCAGAACAAATTTCAAATCGAGAAATTTAGTTTCTTTTTTAATAATAATAAAAAGTGCTCGACATTGAATCGCCCCTTTATAATTTTATTTCACTCTACAAAGTGTTGCTTTCTCTTCTTCTTTTCTCTCCTTCTTTTCTTTCAGGAACCCAACTTTCTATAGCATCATGTCCCAAGTAGAAGAAGCTCATCAAATCGAAGTCATCACTCACCCTGTTCCTGCTCGTCTTCTTGACGCTAGCCAATGCCCTACTCCTCATGTAAACTCTATGGAACAATACCGTGCCATGTGGAAAGAAAGTGTAGAAGAGCCCACCAAGTTCTTTGGCAATGTAAGAAGAAGAAGAAAAGCTTGATTCAATGAAACATCTTGTATCTGATCTCGCCCCCCCCTCTATTATTTTTAATTTTAATTTAAATAGCTTGCTCGTGAACTTTTATCTTGGGACAAGCCCTTTGAAACAGTCAAACATGGTTCCTTTGAGACAGGTGATGTTGCTTGGTTCTTGGAAGGTGAATTAAACGCCTGTTACAATGCTGTTGATCGTCATGCCCTCAGAAACCCCAACAAGACAGCCATTATTCATGAAGGTGATGAACCTTCTAATGTCCGCCACATCACTTATGGTGAACTTTTACGTGATGTCTGTCGTATGGCCAATGTCCTCAAGAACTTGGGTGTTCGTAAGGGTGATAATGTAGCCATCTATATGCCCATGATTCCTGAGACTATGATTGCTATCTTGGCCTGTGCTCGTATTGGTGCTATCCACTCTGTCGTCTTTGCTGGCTTTTCCGCTGAAAGTTTGTTGGATCGTGTGGCTGATTGTGGTGCTCATGTGGTCATCACATCCGATGAAGGTCGTCGTGGTGGTCGTAACATTGCCACCAAGTCTATTGTCGACAACGCTCTTTCCAAACAAGAAGCTCATCAAGTAGAACATGTGATTGTCTATCAACGTACTGGTACTGAAGTACCCATGCAAAAGGATCGCGATCTTTGGTGGCACGAAGAGATGGCCAAGGCTCGTCCTGTCTGTGCCTATGAAAAGATGAGTGCTGAAGATCCTTTGTTCTTGCTCTATACCTCTGGTTCTACCGGTGCCCCTAAGGGTATCCTTCATACTACAGGTGGTTATCTTTTAGGTGCTGCTGCTACTGTCAAGTATATCTTTGATGTTCATGAAAATGATATCTATGCTTGTATGGCTGATATCGGTTGGGTCACGTAAGTTGTCAAAATGCCATATTACATTCTTTTAGAGAGAAATTAATTTCTTTTGGGTTTATTTAGTGGTCATAGTTACATTTTGTATGGTCCTCTTACATTAGGTGCTACCACTGTCTTGTTTGAATCTACACCTACTTACCCTACACCTGCTCGTTTCTGGGAATTGATCGAAAAGCACAAGGTCACTCAATTCTATACTGCTCCTACTGCCATTCGTGCCCTTCAACGTCTTGGTGATGAATGGGTTGAAAAGAACGATTTGTCCAGTCTTCGTGTGATTGGTTCGGTAGGTGAACCTATCAACCCTGAGGCCTGGAACTGGTACAATGAAAAGGTAGGTAAGGGCCAATGTGCTGTTGTCGATACCTATTGGCAAACCGAGACAGGTTCGATCATCATTAGTCCTTTGCCTGGTTGTACCCCTACCAAGGCCGGTAGTGCCACTTTGCCTTTCTTTGGTATCCAACCTGTCCTCTTGGATCCTGCTACTGGTAACAAGCTCGAAGGTGTCAACCAAACCGGTGTCTTGGCCCTCAAGAACGCCTGGCCTTCCATGGCTCGTTCTGTCTATAACAACCATGCTCGCTTCTTGGAAGTCTATACCAAGCCTTACCCTGGTTACTATTACACAGGTGATGGTGCTGCTATCGATGAAGATGGTTATATCTGGATTAAGGGTCGTGTGGATGATGTCATTAATGTCTCTGGTCACCGTCTCTCTACCTCTGAAATCGAATCTGCCCTTGCCACCCATAACTCTGTTGCTGAGGCTGCTGTCGTAGGTGCTCATGATGACTTGACAGGTCAAGCTATTCATGCCTTTGTCTCCCTTAAGCCTCACGCTCAAGTGATTGATGGTCTTGATCGTGAATTGGTCTTGACTGTCCGTAAGATAATTGGTCCTTTTGCTGCTCCCAAGCGTATCCATATTGTGCGTGAACACCCCAAGACTCGTTCTGGTAAGATTGTTCGTCGTATTTTGCGTAAGATTGTGAATGGTGAACACAGTCAATTGGGCGATACCTCCACTTTGGCTGATCCTTCTGTTGTCAGTGCTATTGTTTCTCAAGTTCATCCCAACTAAAAAAAAAAATTAATGTATTTCTAGAAAAAGTTTTATTTATATAATATACACACACAAACAAACACCATATATCATTCCCTCCTTTTTCTTTATAAATAAAAAGTAAACGGCTAATTTTTCTTCCTTTATTTTGATTCATGCCATAGTCTTTCAAGTTTTTCTTCTAATTTAAATTGTTGTTGTACCTTTTGAACAATATCTATTTTAGAGAAAAAGATGAGTTGTCTGGGTTATGATTTCCTCTTTTTTTTTTCTTTGTAAATCTTACCTTCACCATAATAAGCAACAAGGTCTGTGTCATTAGGTAATTTATCATGAACAGTTGCTTCTTCCTTTGTCATGACAACTGTGTTTGTCAGACTACTAGGCTTGGATCGATCCCATCGAGTCAGAACCAACATTCTATCTTGAGCACCAGAAACCACACTTTTGCCTTGCCATAATTCATCAAACACATAACCTACTTGATTCACATTCAAATGATTGGATCTTAAGAAAAAGGAAGGGGGAGAAGCTCAGTTTTTGTCTAATCTAAATCACCTTCAATGGGGATATTTACCTGTTGTTGAACACAAATTCTTCTTTGGCAGCCAATTCTTTTTGCATACGGGCAAAAACACCATCACGCATTTTGTTGGCCGGTAATTTATAAGCTGTGAAACTACCCAACTGAACTACTACATAAGTCACTAGAGCCATACCAAACATGCTTGCTATAGGACTCAAGACAGGTAAACTACGTGTTGTGAAATCAGGCACTATTTTTTTTTTCCAAAAGAGTACATTTCAACCTCTGTTTTCAACTTGTCATTTTCCATATCCTATATATATACCTTTGCCTCGATTACTTTTCTCAATAGAATAAACGACAGGTAAATCGCGATCCACATTTAACTTTCTCAGTTGTCTTCGATAGGTTCTAGCCAATGGATCTGCCATGGTCTGACTGATATCTGTCACTTGAATCAAGGAAGGATCTGCCTTACCTCCTGCACTCATGGCACTCACAATCTTGATGTTGTGTTGCTTACAATAATCAGCCACCAACACTTTATCGCGTACATCCGATAAAGTATCTACCACAAAATCAACAGGACCAGACAAGAATTGATCGAGGTTATCCACTGTCAAGGCTGTATGGTGTGCTTCTACCTTGGCTTGAGGTGCAATTTCGGCAAGGTAACGGTGAATCACTTTTGCTTTAGGTTTGCCGATATCGAGACTGGTGGCTACTGCATGACGTGTAAGACTCTCGAGACGGATCAGACCACGATCGATCAGACAGAGCTGTTCTACACCTGAACGAGCCAACATGACAGCTGTCCATGAACCTATGGCACCTGAACCCAACACGACTACTTTGGCTTGACGAATCTGAGCCACATGCTCAGGACCAAAGAAGGCAATGTTTCGAGCCAAGAGTTCCAAAATCAATGTCTCGTCAAATGGCATCCGTTCCTCTGCTGGTTCGTCCGTCACAGTCAGTGTGACAGGTTCAGGATGAGAGCGACTGGTCCGTTCCAGACGAGAACGGGTGAGCTTTTGATAGCCCATCATGGCAGTGGCTGTCAAGACAGAGGCAGCTACTGCTGTCAAAGCTAATTTTGTTCCTTGTTGGTTTAGAAAAGAGGAAGGCATAGGATGATAATAAAAAAATAAAAAAAAAATATTTTATTTCATTTTTTTTTTACACTGGTAAGAATTCAAAGGTTTTAGCAGCCAATTGACCTTCCCAACGCTTTTCTTTCCAAACTTCATTCATCCATTGTCGTTGTTTTATGAAATCAGTCGAGATGTATAATGCTTGAGAGAGAACAGAGGCACGTTTGGGGCTGTCCAGAGTGGCTTTATCCAATGATTCATATCCATTTCGTCTCAATTCGGCTTCTAAATCAAATGCTCTTTGTGACATGGAAAGATAGGCATATTTAAAGGCACGCACAACCTGACTTGCATTATAAGATTTACAACCAATGTCATTGGATCTATCTTGAGGATCTCGAATTGAAAACACGCTAGAACCTGTTCGACTCACGACATGGGACTAACATAATACATTAGTAACCTAGCCTACTCTCTTTCTCCTTCTCTTAATACTGAAGACTTACTTTATCATAATAAGATCCATTGCCTCGGATATCAATACCAGTCTCTTCCATATTGAAATTAAGACCATAAAACTGGAAAAAGTCCAATAACAAGACGCCTACATTCTTCATGGGATCAATAGCACCTGAAGCAACTTTGGGATGCATCTAATCTAAATGATGAGCCTCTGATGAGTTTTATAGATTTTTAAAACAAAAATCTATTTGTTTTCTTTACCTGTAAGAAACTAACAACCATACAGACAATAGCATAGCCACCTAAACCACCTGTATAGACTTCATTTAAAGAGCGTAATGCCAACATGTGTTTGACAATCAACGATAAGGGCCTTAATGCAGGGTATTTTCTGATCAAATTATTGATGGTCACAGCACTTTCTAAACCAGAAGTCGAATTCAGGATGATATCTACTTTTAGCTTGGTCATCGTATCTTCAAATTTCACAACAGGTACCTATGATCATCAACTTTAGTCATCCTATTATTTCAATGAAATTAACCACTTTACTGAGGCATGTTCGATAATATGTGGATCTCTACAGATATCGTCTGATTCAAGATATCTGGCTAATCTTCTCAACATGCCCTTTTGGAAAGAAGGCAGTTGAACCACCAGATCAATATCACTGTTGGGAAGATAGAGATGAGTAGAGAAGCTGCCAAAGACGGATACTTCTGCTTCGGGTATTCTTGTTTGAATAGCCAGTCGAATGCGATGGACGAGATATTCTCTTAATTGAACTTCGATTGGTGTAGGCTCTAAATACTGAATAAAACAATCTACTTCGCGCTGTAATCTAATTCCAACAGTCAGCTATCTTCTCTCTTCTTCTTTCTTTCTTTCTTATTTCTCCTTACAATTTAATAGCAGAGAGTGGTTGTGGAATAGGCTTTGAGTTGACTAGATCCATCCAAGGGAAACAGATGTGAGCTTCCCAATCGTCTTCATCATCCTCTACACGTTTTCGTTTCGAGCTTTCTCTGAAGTCTCTTCGTCTGTCTTGTCGGCTTGGTTGTTCTTTAGGAAGTGAGATGAAGTCTTCTTCTACATGTTCTTTATAAGTGTCTTTATCTTTAACAAAAAAAGAGTATGAGTTTGATTGTTTCAAGCACAACAAGCATTTTTTTTCTACCTTCTTCACTTTCACTTGATGTAAAATAAACATGTTCTCGGTTAGCCTGGTCGTCTTCTGTATGCTTTAAACGTTTTGCGTTCTTCATGGATAATTTAGTCAAGAAAAAAAAAAGGATTTTCTTTTAATTTGTTTTTATTTTGTCTTCAGTACGTGACTGGTAAGAGAAGGGGGTTTATGCTAAATTTCCCTTTTCTCCAAGATCATCTTTTCTTTTATTTTATTTTAATCTCGATGAAAGACTGGTAAAATAGCCTGCGTTTTTCCTACAGTCAATGTAATAGATCTAGTATGATGTTGTCCCCGAGAAAGAGTAAGGATACGCGGCATTCTTCTCCGATCGATATCGGAACTGATGTTGGCAGACGATTGAAGGTGTTCAAACCAAGAGACAAGATCCGATAGTTTACCTTTTCTAGGCTGGATCAGATAATGTTCTCCCACCAGACCAAAAAAGAGTCGAAGCACGTTGTTTTCAGGATAATCAGTTGCTATGCCAACATGACATTTAGACATCGATAGACTCTTGATTAAACGTGGATGAGATCCTATTGAATAGACTTCCAAAAGAGTACCATGTAAATGAAAAAAGACAGTGCTTTTTATCATATATTAGCAACATACATAAAAAGAAAATCCATCAATTACCTCCAAGGGAGAGCATCATTTAATTCTCTTTTCCATTGAACATAGCCTTGTTTAAATACAGTGCAACTATAAGAAGGAGGTGGTGTGATTGGCCTTTTAGGTTCATATTCAGGTGGAGGTGTTAAGTCCATAGTTTGATAGGAAGCGAAATAGAAAGATGAAAAAAAGCGAAAAAAAAAGGCATGTCCTAGAGTCATTATTCCCTTGTTGTTCATCATCAGAAACTTGTTTCTCCCCCCAAAGAAGATGACAGCTTACTCCTCGAACGCAGCTGAGTTTGATTAAAAAAGAAGTGTCATTTTTGTAAATTTTTATTTTTTTTTTTGTTATTATTATTATTTTTTGAAAGGCCCCAAGATCTTGAGATATTTTAAAGATGAAGTTGGTTAGGTAAGAAAGCCTAATAGACAAGAAAATAGTCAAGAGAGAAAAATATCACGACTGACCCAACTTTATAGATTCTTGATGAAGTTAAATAACGAAACAGTGTCTGTTGAATTAAAGAATGGCACTGTTGTTCATGGCACCATCACAGGTGTTGACATGAGCATGAACACTCATTTAAAGACCGTCAAGATGACTGTAAAGAACAAAGATCCTGTCAGTCTCGATACTCTTAGCGTGCGTGGTAACAACATTCGTTGTGTCATCTTGCCTGATAGTTTACCTCTGGACACATTATTGATTGACGATTCCCCGAAATCAAAAAAGAAAAAGGATGATGGTAACTCGTTTGACGCGTCACACCCTTCTTATTTTGTTATTAAATTCAATGTTTTTTTTTCTTTAGATGGTGCCGGTCGTGGTCGTGGTAGAGGTATGCGTACTGGTGGACGTGGTGCTGCTCGTGGAAGAGGTAGACGTTAAATCACGTGAACTCGATCATCATGATAATAAATAATAAAAAAAAGCCAAAGCAAAAGAAAGAGAGAGTTTATTATGATGATGAGGGTAAAGCAGATGTTGACATGGAACGATGTTTAGAAGAAGAATGGCTTTGGACTCGTTCATGACGTCGAAGGGCGTCCATTCGAGTGAACTTCTTGCCACATTGATGACAGTAGCAAAAGGGTCGATTCTTTAGATGAATCGTTTGGTGCCGAGAGAGGTCATAGGAACGACGGAAGGTTTGTCCGCAAATGTCTCGACCGATAGGATGTTCACACAAGAACATGCTCTGTAGCTCTACACTGGCACGCTTTCTTCTCTTTCTAAGAGGAATAGGTCGAATGGGTGCTAGTTCAAAGTGAGTAGGATAAGGATGTTGTGTGATGGAAGCAAGGGTAGGTAAAGTCCGTTTGGGTTCAAGTGGATGTATCAGCTCAAGCGGGTTGGGCAGTTCTCGAGTGTCTGCCATACATTGTCTTTTATAGGGATTGTCTAGTTACAATGTCAATGACCACTACGAACATTGTTTATTCTTTACCTTTTGATTTTAATCGAAGTAAGAGTGAAAGTGTTGATTTGACAGCTAAAGAAGTCAATGCATGACAAAGACTCGAATCATCTTGAATGACACTATGCTGATGATGATGGTTGACATGAACAATCTCATAATCTTCTATATTCACCTTGTTTATAAAGAAAAAGAGAGAATTAGAACAGAAACAATTTTACTATCATTAGTTATTTACCTCTGTCACAGACTGAATTTTCTCTAAAAGGTCCTTGAATGAAGGTTGATTGCCTTTAAAGCGACAAAGATGAATTGGGTAATGTTGATCTGTTTCTTGATTTAATAAACTATTCATTTACTCGATATAAGACAACATTTTTTTTTATTATAAATTGAGGATGATTTACTTGAGCCTATACATGATTTTAAACATTTTAAAGTATACAAGAAAAAGGAAAAAAGAAGAAAAATATGTTTTATATAACACATGTAAAAAAAAAGGGGCAGGAAACAAAAGATAATAAGAAGATGAAGAGGAGTAGTTTAATTCAAAAAAGAACTATTTTAGAGAAATCTAGTGGCAACATCTTGACTCAAAAATATTATAAAAAAGGGGGAGAGAGAGGAGAATTTCATTTCTACTTGTTTTTTCTTTTTCTTTTTTTATGGAGTGGGTTACAAGAGACTAATTTTTCTTTTTGACAGCTTAAACTTGCTGAATTTTCTCCCTTTCTCCCACACTCCTCACAACAATAGGCTCCTAATCACGTTATGTATGAATTTCCCTTTTTTATTATTATTATTTATTTATTTATTGAGTTTCATAAGTGGTAATCACATCATCAATCTTAAGAATCATCTTTACAAGTTGTGTAGCTAAGAGATATTGTTGGCGTTTTGAGATCAAAGGATCATAGACATGTTGTTCCTTCATATCATTTGAACCCTTATAGAGACAATCAATACCCAATCGAGAGTTACCTGTGGTAGCTTGTTCAGCCTTGACTTCAGCCAAAGTTTCGATAGGAGACAGACCAGAGTTTTCAGCAAGGGCAAGAGGAGTGGCATCCAAGGCATCAGCAAAGGCACGCATAGCATACTGTTCAATAGAAGAGATCTCATCAGCCACCTTGGCAACAGCAAGGGAACAACTGATTTCAGCAGCACCACCACCATAGACAACACGGTTATCACGGACCAAGTTGCGCACAGCACACATGGCATCGTGGAGAGAACGCTTGGCTTCATCAATAATCATCTTGTTACCACCACGCACAAAGACAGTGACAGCACGACTGTTGGCACACTCTTCAATTACCAACATACGGTCCTTGGTGGTACCGAAAGTCAATTCACGTACAACACCAGCTTGACCCAACTTCTCAGAGGACAGGTCTTCAAAACGAGGTACGATACGACCATTGGTGGCAATGGCGATCAACTCAATCTCGGGACCACCAACCCATCGGACAGCAGGCAATTGGTTCTGCAAGAGCAAATGGTTGGCTTCATCATCGAAACCCCATTGACAGATAACCAGGTTAGCACCAGAGTCCTTGACCTGTTGGATCATCTGGTGGAATTTCTCCTTTTCATAGGCTTTTAACTTTTCATATTCTTCTACAGATGTGATATCGAGCTTATGCTTTGTCTTGGGTCTAGGGGGTTCAAATGCACAGGTCAAGATGGCAATCTTGGCATCCTTGACTTCACGAGGCATTTGAGGGTGAGACATGTCCTTGTCAACCACCACACCTTGGACCAAGATGGTATCTTCCAAAGAACCACCTACTTTACCATCTACCTTGATCAGCTCAAAATCAACATCCTTACGCTCTAAATCAGCCACACTCAAGACAGCATCCACAGCAATATCAGCATATTTTTCATGGTGTTTAGAGACACTATACTCATATTGTCAGAACACACTTGTTTTCTAGGAGAGAAAAAAAAAAAGAAAAAAAGGGGGGAGTTATTCACTTACATTTTACTGCCAAGACTGGTCATGGCTGTCTTTTTTAAATTGGCTACATTGGTTCTGTCAAATTCAATGGTATCTGAGATTTCATCTAAATGCTTTACGGCAACAGCACAAGCGCGTTCAAAACCATCTGCAATACGAATAGGATGAATACCACGATCCAAGAGTTGTTCACATTGTTCCAACAAAGCACCAGCAAGTACTAACGAAAAGAGAGTTAAGTTCGAGAGTATATCCCCATGACAACTAATTTTTCTTTATTACCAACAACACCAGTAGTACCATCACCAATTTCCTGATCTTGACTTTGAGACAATTGAACCAAGAGCTTAGCAATTTGATGCTCAACAGCCATTTGATCAAGAATAGTAGCACCGTCGTTTGTGACTGTAATATCACCATCAGGAGAAATTAAGATTTTATCGAGACCTTTTTTAACAAGTATCATTTTAGTACAAAAGAGAAATAACGCGTTATTTTTGAGCTGTCATCTTACCTCGAGGACCAAGAGAGGTCTTGATGATGTTGGTGACTGTCTTGGCAGCAAGGATGTGAGACTAAAAGAAAAAAGGGGATCAGCATCTCATCTCATCTCATCTCATCTGGGGTTTTCTTTTTTAATAAAAACTTACACGAATAGCAGCAAGACCACTTAATCTTGACTTTTGCTGGCCTTCTCTTACAATGATGAAAGGTCTACCATATTCATCAGTAGCATAGACGGCAGAATTAGGATCGATGTTGGCAGCCATTGCTTTTTCTTTTTTTAAATATTGATAAAAAAGAAAGAGAAATATTAAAAAAAGCCTTTAAAAAAAAACTCTTGTCAAACTTTTTTGTTTTGGCACGCTTATAATTTCTGTGTACTTTGATTGGCTAAACTTTCATGTGCTTTTTCTTCTTAAAAGTCAACTGAGCTCTAAAAACTATACGATCGAATAGGAGTCAAGTTACTGTTTATAAGAAAAACTATTGAACAAAAATGTTCATGCTGTCTTGACCAAATTGAATTGTTTGATACATTAGTAAGTAGTGGCCTTTTTCTTTTTCTCTTTTTTGGTACACATACAAAAGAAGAAATAGTGTTTTTTTTTAACTAGAGAGAATTCTAGTTCAGGGCCCTACTCCGCTTGATTTCTCTCGTGCGTATTTAAGGAGAAGGGGGGGGGGAAGGCGCATTTTAATTCTATTTCATTTCGTTTCGTTTTAAGCTTGCTTCAAAAGAAATTATTTTGCTCAGTTAAGAAATGTTAGCAAATGATGACTTTCTCAAAGTGAAATAGCAGATTGGATTATCAGAAGCACCTTTGAAAATACGCTCTTTCCTTTACTCGTCTTAAGAGTCACAAAGGCATTATTGTTCATTACCATGAGATTCTCTGATTTAAAAAATGAAAACGCATTTGTGATTTTCAGGGCACTTGACAAAAATAAAAAAAAAAGAGAGGGGAAGAAACGGAGAATACATATCATTGGTGGACCACTGAGTGTCTCGGTTTGTTTTGAGATTTAAACCAAGAATGACATCTGAATGAAAGATTGAAAAATTACGATGTGGATCAGACAGGAAGTAATAGCCATATGATGATAAAAAGGCAACTAAATGTTCGAACAAATGTACATGAATTTTTAGTACTCCAACGCGCATACATGTCTCTCTCTGATCTATAGCAGAGAGGGAGAGATGAAGGGGGGAACTGACTTCATCATCGACTAACACAGAGAGAAGGTGCATTATGAACTTGAAATCAGCAGTTAGTAAATAGCTTATTTCTTATGGATTTTATACACACACTCACACCTCTCTCTTCAAAGCTTTATAGGAGTCAATGCAGACAAGTAATTTGTGAGGGCATGAAAAGACGATTGTAACTAGAAAATAATTGTGGAGAAGAAGTAATGGTGGCGGTAAAGTGAAGAGGGGGGACAGAATAGTAATAAGATCATCCTCAGTCAAAACAATGTAGTGATTATAGTCTTTATGTTTCAACTAAAAAGAATTGATAGATGATGTAACATCGATTTGATCTTCATGCTTGATCGAACCATTGTGCCTGTTTTTTTTTGAGAATTCAAAAGAAAAATAGCTATTAGAAACATAATGAAGCTACTGTCACTTTTAAAAGAAAAACAACAGTTTAAAAATGTAAGAATGGAGTGACCAATGGTAATATATGAATGAATGATTAATACTATTGTTAACATGTTGTGCAACACTCATTTCAATTCCTTAATGAACTGTGAAAGACAAGTTACTGGTTTCCTTCGCCCAAAAAGAGTTTAATAACGAATGTGTTTCATTGACATCACTTGGGTGCATTAAATGAGTTGAACAACAATAGGAAATAGAACTCGTATCCCCTTCTTCTATGTGTATTCAATCTTCACCATCTAATGTTGAAACTGTGTATTTCTTTTTTTTCTATGTAGGCACTTCTTGGTATAAAGAAACAGACCAAAGACTTGAATATAGGCATTTAAAGTTCTTCTTTTTTGTATCAGATTTCAATTAATTTAGGCAAAATGATACATTTCACTGACTTCTATTATTATAGAATCAACAACATCAAACATACAGTCAAGTAAGCAAAGAGTGTGCTTACCTCAAACAAACACTTTGTTATCCAATGATGACCAATGACATCTTGAAACAAGCAAAAAGGTACAAAATAGATTAACTGATACTCAATATGGACAATAAGAAAAATAGCACTAATACTATGACAAAGGAAACAACCAGAATATTGCCTCTCAGGAGCAGTGGTTCTAGGTTACGCTTGTAGATTGAGAACATTATGAGTTGAGAGCTAGTTTATGCTTGATAAATATTAGGTATGGGTGGAGGGAAAAGTTTAGAGTAAAGTAAAGCAAAACAATAATATCAGTGCTACTATTGTAGGATAATTTCAGAACAACAAGCTATACTAAGTGTCACTGAATTGCTTTCTCTCTCTCTCTCTCTCTCTCTCTCTCTCTCTCTCTCTCTCTTATTTTTCTCTTATGTTTCTAGTCAGTCCATTCAGTAGCCTTATATTGTCTTTCAGGTGTTGATATCGCTTAGTGCTGCAAGACTGTCAAGGAATAAAGAAGTACCATTCACATGATTCTTTTTGGAATCGGTAGCTATATCTGTAACAAGCTTGCGACTAGGATCTCAAACAACCTAAAGGCAATAGACACTAGTTGCATCATATTCCTTTGGCTTTCACTTGTTCAGAAACATGATTGCAAACCACAAGTATAGACTTTATAAAAATTATATATATAAATTTATTTTAATTAAGAATTTATACGGTTTTTTTTTTTTACTAAAGTCATTCTATCGAGTACATATGGCTTAATAAAAGATCTTCAAGAGACACAAAGCTTGAAGCGGCGCTTCTTTAAGAACCAAAACAGCATTTCAATTTTTCGGGGAATGAGATCTTGGAGCTTTATTTTTTTGATTTTTTATCTGCTTTTGATTGCCTTTATTGAGGATAGGCTGAGAAAATCGATTATACTCAGACTTGTAGCATGAGTTGTTTTATTAGAGGATTTATATAGTAAGCGCTTGTTTAGTTTCTATAGAATTCAGCGATTGTCTCTCTTTCTCTCTTTTTTCCACCATCTTTATGTATCTATTTTTTTAAAGTATTGAGTCAATAGAGGGTGTCTTTCTTTTTTAATAATAAGAAAATTGGGGTTTTTACTCTTTTCGGAGTCATTTTGATCACACATGTTTATTTTTCATATAAGCTTATTTGTTTTTGCATCCACCCGATCAATTCTGAGTTTAGTAAAAAAAAAAAATTCGTTAGATATAATTCATTTTAAATTGTAAGGTCAAGGAGCAAGTAAGAATAATAGACAAAATAGGGTAACACAAGTGGTGTAACAACATGAACAAGTTAGAAAAAAAAAGCTTTTTATTGTTAAGTCTCTTAATTATTGTTATTTTGTTTATTTCCTTCCTCCTTTTTTTTTCAAATTCTATAGTGACTATAATGAAAGATGGTATATTATCTGTTGATGTTGAGCCTTTCAAAAGACATTTAAGTTTTCTGGGTCCTGTCAGAATCCCGACAAAAGAAACACTCGACAACGATATGATTGACCATAGCCAGCTCTTAAAAGGACACATTCGACTTACTTTAGCAAAGACCATCAAGGTCAAATCCATCACGGTCAAATTTAAGGGTGAATCAGGTGTCAATCAATTCACAAAAGCACCCAACAATCAATTCCATACCTATCAACAACAACAGCAATACCATCCACAGCAAGATTTATTGACACCCATTCTGCCTAAATTAAAGGCAAAAATACTCTCAAAGGCAATGTCACTGGATGCAGGTGTACACTTGATACCATGGGAACTTGAGATTCCCGATATTTATCCCAGAAGCTTCACAAGCAAAGAAGGCTTCATCCGATACCGAGTTGAACTCAAGATGACCATCGGCTACAACAAAGTCATCGTCATCAGTCAGACCATCATCATACATCGCCATTTATTACCCTCAAGAGAAACTGCCTTGCGTATATCTTCCCGAAGATATGAACATGTTGTTCAAAAAAAGTTCTTGTTTGAGCTGGAGTTACCAAAGATAGTCTGTCTCGATCAAGGATATATACCAATCAGCCTCATGTTTAAAAGTATTGATAAAGTGCCGGTCAAGTTTATCAATACACAGCTGATTCAAGTCGAAATCTACAAGTAATGTAGCTTAATTTTATGTGCCTATGCTTTGACTCATATGTTTATGATTAGGTGTCGTCATTTATCCAAATCAGAAATAGAAATGGTGACCATGTCCAGTAAAAAGAATAGTACAGTAGTGCAGATGCGATCCAATAGATCCAACAGACACCTTGAAGTGGATCTATCCAGGTTTTTCAAGCGAATCAGACCTGTCATAGTAAACACCATTGATCTAAACGATAGCTTTGATTCTGTTCCTTTGATCTTGAAACATCAACTGGACAAAAGTCCGCTCTGTACCATAGAATCTCCACTCATCACCATAGCCCACCAACTTGAAATCACATTCAACTTTGGTCAACATCAAGAAGAGGTGCGTGTCAAGATGCCCATCAGCATCTCCACTGTCTCTTATTCTGGTATTCCGGACGATACATCCTATCGTCATGTGTTTGAGAGAGGACCTCATAAACGACCTTTGGCTGTTGAAATAGCAGACTTGTTCATGAGCCGATCGGATTCACTTCATCCTCAACAGAATGAGCCCAAGGGCGAAGCAGTGCCTACTTCTTCTGTCTCTAGTAAAAGTGAGCGAGGTCTAAGGAGGTTTAAGTCAGCTCAGGGTCTGTTGAGAAAAAGATCAGGCTCTCTTTCAAGCAAAGCCAGTGAATCGAAAGACCAGCAGTATCCTAGCTCACCCCTAGGCTTGTATGCAGTCAACCAAGTACCTCCATTACGTGAACAGCACATGAGATCAGAGATGAGCAATAAACTATTGGATGAGACATACAACGCAGGACGTCAGTTGACAAGTGTGGCTACCTTTCCAGCCATCACAGCGCCTCATCCAATACCATCAGCTCACAATACATTTCCAGGGCTACCTCCTCCTCCTAGGCGCACTCGCACCAAGAAAGAAACCTTAAATCATACCCAGCCGCAGCCTGATGCCTCATTTCCCACACCCGTACCTACTAGAAGTGCATCTGCATCTAATATATTCTCTCCTCATTTACCCGTTGAATCTCCTCTGCTTTCCCCATTCCTTTCGAAGCAGTCTGTAGCAAGTCCACAGGTCAGCAAGAGCACAACCATTCCAGCTCCCTTGGCAAAGAAAAGAGCCAGTACTCTCGATACCCACGTCTTACCTAATGAGCCTCTTTATTCGATCCCCAATGACACGTCAGAACATATTGCTTTTTCTTACATGATTGCCAGCCATTATCTAGACTCTAGCCTTCCTGCCATGACAAAAAGAGGGTCTTCTTTGCCCATTCATCCAAGCAACAAAGTAAGCAACCGAGTGACCAAGATATACTATGAAGAATACAGTGATGATGATGAGGATGATGAAGTTGAAACAGTAGTGAATGAAAGCACTGAAAATGAGAAAGAATCACATGTAATTACTTGTTGAATAAAACTTCTTTCAGTATCATCCACAAAAAGTCTTGATTGACTATCCATTTTTTTTTCGCTTTAAAAAAGTTTTGGGTTTACAAAATTTAATAATAATAAAAAGAGTCAAAAAGTAAAAGCAAATCTTGATACAACAGTTGGTTGGTATAATAATAATAATAAGTGAGAATTGATGAATTAAACGAGAGCTAATTCTAATGTCCAGGTTCTTCTTGCCCATAAACGAATCGATTGACCTTCCATCTCTACAGAATCACCATCCCACCAACATTTCCTCTATTCAAGAAATAAATAAATCAAATCTATCCCATACATGATACATTTGCAATCACTTACAGCAGGTTTTCTCCAAAACAAAAAGAGTTTTTGTGCAGTAGCCATATGATTATCAGGCCCAATTGTCTTTAGCAAAACAAGAGCCATACTCACGATGGTTGTTCGCATAGGTTCAATCTCACGGTATCCCCAATGATCGTCTCGTTGAAAACCAGCGTCACATAACATGTCGATCAGATGTTGCTCAGCAACGTTGTTTTCTCGTGAAATGTTTTTCTGAAGGGCATCAAAAATAAGATCATGTTTCTTGAGGTATTTTCCAGAGGCTAACTTGAGATGTTTGGCATTTTGATTCTTTTGGGTAGGTAAACAAAAGTATTCGAGTTCTTCACGCAACACAATGATGGGTTGTTTTGTCAGTAGTGTATAGTATACAGGCGAAGAAGCAGCAGAGGCAGCCAAGAGATGTTGTAATTCAGGGTTCTGTTGGTTTTGGTCACGCACTTGAGCTGCATGTGTATAGAACTGCAAGACATAATCAAGGCAAGCAGGATCAAAGTCGACAATATTGACCTGTTCATCCATACCCACCGAGTGGCCGTCGTCGTCGTCATCGTCATCATCGTCGTCGAATTCTTCGTTGGGTCGAGCTAACACAAGTCCATTAGGAAACATGGCTATCAGCAAACTTTCCGGTAGATTCACCAAGGTGTCTCGGTGAAGTTCCATACGGGTGCCTCTAAGGTCAAGTTTTAGCTTTTGAGGAATTGTATCATGGCTGTCAAACTCGTCCAGGTCATCTTGGTGTTGCTCATGCTGTTGGTAGATCAGGTCTTCGTTGTCGTAAGTTTCCTCTGGTTCTGGCACCTGCATAATAGGTGACTCAGAAGACATTTTTCTTTTATTTCTTGCTTCGCGTAGTACTTGAGTAGAAACAGAAAAAAAAAAGGCTGAGAACAAGAAAAGAAAGAAAGAGAGAGAGAGAAAAAGAAAAAAAAAAGAATCACTCGTTTTCAGTATATAAAAAGAGTTTATTTGTGCAACAAGCCTATTGTCTCTTTCTCTCGTCAGTTTGGAAAGAAAAATAAATGAGATGAGTTTGATGTTGTTCTAGCAGTCAATTGTTCAATGATAAAACAAGGCTTACAAGTAAACAAGACATTGGAATTCACTTGAACAAGAAAACCAGTGTCTTTTTTTTTTCTTACTTGTTGCTTTTTTTCTTTCTTTCTTTTTCGTTTTCTCGTGTTTGAAATTCCCTTTTAGGACAAAGAGACCCATTTTGATTTCAGTTGATCAGAGTGATAATAGAAAAAAAAAGTGATAATAAATCTTACAAAGCATGATAAGGATTGTTGTCAAAAAAATTACATTCACTTATTTTCTATATAAAATGCTGCTGTGTTCTAGTGTTGAAGTTCATTCTCGAAAAAAAAGATAAATGTGAGTCATCCTCTCTCTCTTTATTGCTGCCCCCCTTCCCCTCACGAGTGATGATGGCAGGGTAGTAAGAGGAACGTGTGAATACAGAGAATCATCTAGCGATTAAAAAGACACCTTTTCTTGTTTCTTTTTTTTGTTTTATTCTTTTGCTCAATCTATATATGTTTGGTATGTGATGTGGGCAACATTTCCATTGGCTTTTCACAAGCTTTCAGTTCTCCTTGATCCACTTCTCGTTTTGCTTGTTGATACATCCAAAGTCCAACAAATGTCAACACAATACCTATACTCTGAATCAAGCTGACTTGCTGTCCAAACCATACAATGCTCATGACAATCACAAAGATACGCTTGACTAAGGAGGCAATCGAATAGGTCACTGGTGAAGACATGGCCAATGTGGTAAATGCAAACCAACTCTGTGCAAAGTGAGTAGTGCCATTTAACAAAAAGTAGCCCATCAAACGGGCCTTACTGACATCCACTAGCTTGACTTCATTCAGTATGAGTTGTGACCCATCAGAATAGAGCCACAATGGAAACATGAGACAAAAGGCAATAGTGGATGAATAGAACATCATGTTCATTTTGTCTAGCTTGTTTGGGTTGTTGACACCCATTTTGGATTCCTTGAATAGTAATTTCTTGCTAAAGATATTCTGTAAGACAAAAATCAAACAAGAGATCAAGGCACAAGATAAGCCAATAATGTTATCTGATAGAGTAAAACTACAAGCAAGAATCACACCAAAAGTCAAGGGTATCAATGCAGTGTAAACTTTTGATGAATATTGTACTTGAAAGATAAATCGATAAAACAATACTGTAAATAAAGGTGCCAATGCCTTTATATCGAAATCAAGAAAGAAAGAAAAAAAGAGTTGAGAGCTCATAGTCCAATGATATACTATTCTTCTTCTTACCTTGATGGTATGCACTAAACTCACAGGAATACGACTGATGGATACACTTGAAAAGATATGCCCAACAATCATAAACAGTGACAATGGTGCAATGGTCTGAAAAATGGCTTTGCTTGGTCTTTTAATGCCTGTTGACCTACCGATCGTCTGTTCCATGATAGCACACCAGCATGCAACAAAAAAGAACTGAACAAAAGTCAAGGTGACTGGATATCTAAACACATTCATGATTTGTTTGCCTGTGTTGCTCGAGAACGATGAACTGAGATACCACATAAAGCAGCAAATAAGAAATTTCGAATTGTCTGATAATGAGAAGTGACTTTGAGTATTCGAAAAAGCAGACTGAACAGATGAGTTTAGATGACTAAACATCGCCGCTGTGTCATCTTTTTGTTGGCTTTTCTCGCTTTTTGATAGTTTGATGTTGTTAAAGAACTTTCGTTGTGAGGGCTCATTGAGTTGTGTTGGTAATAAGGTTGTCATGACGATAAAGTGTCAAGAAAGAAAGAAAGAAAAAGAAAAAATTATCATCATTTTAAGCCCACTTTAAATGATCGTTGATCTCCATCAGTTAAAAAAAAAAAAAGAAGAAAATTTTTTTAATACATCTTTAGTAGATGATACATATAAGAAAGCCTAGGTTAACATGGACTCTTTCATGTATTTTATTTTTTGTTATCCGATTGACTGATATAAGCGTGTTTGCTTTCTTTGTTGTTGTATAGCTAATGAATGATAGCTAACAACAAGTTACATCAATCTATCCCTCAAAATGGAAATTTAGTCTGTGTAACTATGGGTTGTCTTTTAAAAAAATAATCTAGGGCTTTTCATCATAGAGTTTTTTAAAAAAAAAATGTAGTTTTTCAATGCTACCTTTTGAATTGCAAGGAAACATTCAATTTTTTGGAGTATTTTATCATAAAAAAAAACAATCAAGGATGTATTTCGCTCATTGATAGCAAGCTTCTTTGAGTCTGCCAATGGACTTTTATCCAAGATTGTGATCTACAGTAAGTTGCTTGATTTAAGAATGGTTTGATATAAGAGTATCAACCCCTTTGAACTTATGACATTTCAAGCGCTAAAATGCCGCTCCATTTAAAAGTAAATAATATAAGAGTAGCATTTCTCAAGAATATGGATAAAGGCCCTAAGAAGTTTCTTTGCATTGCATCATAATGTATACCAGCTATCGGAAAAGCTATTTTATTTAGCACATGTTACTCTATGCTCAAGTTTTGTCTATCGGAAGCAGCCTACTCATGAATTTTAATGTGGATGTGTTTCCTTAAAAATGACAAGTCAAATCCGCTAATTTTGTTTCAATTCATACTAAAGTTCAGTTCAAGTTGTTACTTTACTTATTAACCCTCTCTCAACGTACAAAGTATTGTTCTTTGACAGTTTCGTGTCAGGTAACAACTGTATGACGACCATGTAAAAAGGTATCGATAGGAATAAATCGCGCTTTTAAGTTCAAAGTGCAACAATCAATCTTAATTTCCCTTGCATGCAGTACAGCAGATAAATGGAAAATGGGATTTTTCATGTCGATCCATTGATAACTTCAAAAAAAAATCTTCAGAAAGACCCTGAATGGAAAGAAAGAAAGTAAGTAAAATTTATGTAGAAATACAAACACTTTGCGCACAGCAATAGCTGAATATCAAGTAAGATTGTAAGCACAGATAGGGTTGAAAATAAACCAAAAAGAGAGAGAGAGAAACTATATCAAGCATGTGTGTCTAACGCATTTACAAACATTAATTACAAAAAAAAGTATGAATGAGACTCAAGTCATTTGAATTGCTCATGATCCCTTCTTTCTTTTTAATCAATGATTGAATGATACATACTTCTTCAATTGCTTTCTCGCTCGCTACAATCACTGCACTTGCTTATACATCTAATGCTGTCACTACCTGTACAGTTGGCACAGGTGGTATTGTATCAACCAACATGGCTTCTACATTCAAGGAGTATAAAGATGGAGGTACCGTTGTATTTTTCAAGGGTGCTGTCTATCATTTGGACGACATGGTTGCTGTGTCTGGATTGAAAGGCAGCAATGTACAATTCCATGGTACTCTCAACCTATCTGTTTATCATCCTGAATACTACAACCAAAAATGCCTTCTTTTCTATTGCCGGGCGAGAACATTGCCTTTGATGGTGCCAATGTGGGTATCATCTATGGTCATGGACAAGCCCTGGTATGATGCTACTAAAAAAAAAAAAGGTGGATATACCGATACTATCTCTAGCATTTATGCATTAAAGAGCTCTTGTACAAACTGCGAGAATGGTGCTCGGATCAAAACATGAAGGGGAGGTAAAGGGATTATTCACTGATGTAGCTTTCAGTGACTTGACATTGAACAATGTGGATAATCGTATTGTTGCCATTACTCAATATTGCGATATAGCTCAGCTTAAATTATGTGATGGTGACAATGAGAGCTCACCAAGTGTCAAGGGTGTTGAATTCAAGAGTATTACAAGCTCTGTTTCTAGCCTAGGCAAACCTATCGTTAGCATTGATTGTTCAAAGAACAGTCCTTGTTCTGAATTCACTCTGAATAATATTTATATTGCAATACTAAACCTAATGTTTACAATTATCTCATCGGTTCCAATGCCATTACGTATTGCAAATAAACTCATGTCGTTTTGATGCCCATTTTTTTTTCATGCGGTAAAAAGAAATGTCATTCTCGAGATCCTTTAACATTTGATTGGGTAGCAATCTCACTGAGCCAAGAGATAGAAATCAAGTCAGAGACTATCTGTTCATCATCTATTTAAGAGTAAGGATAAGAATCGTCAGCCAAACGCTAATAGTTGACGCATTTTGGGATGTACAGGTTTTATATCTTAGTAAGCAGTTTTGGTCTATTGTCAAATTAAGCGTAACATATCATCCATTAAAAAAAGATATTGAAATCTTGACATCAAGAATTATTGAAGACTATAAAAAAGAAAGCAGACAATCAAGTGGAAGACATGCCTATACTATGTCACTTTGGACTACCTATCTTTTTATTCTTCAAGCAATTGAATGGCTTTTGTAGAGTCGAGCAATATCTTTAGTAAAGTGATTCATTAACCATTGTTTTTGACGCAAAAAAATGAAATTGATTACGGAGTGTGAATTAGTGTTATTTAAGATATAAAAACCTTTTTTCTTTGTTTTTTTTGAAAAAGAAAAAGCTTTAGAATATAAACCAACATAACAAAATGAGCTCAGGCATTTCTCGTAGTCGACTGATGGAGGAGAGAAAGCAATGGAGAAAGGATCATCCTCATGTAACTAGATCTTTGTAAATCTAACGGACGATTGCTTTATTTTCTTATTAAACGCATAACAATCTTTTGTTACCAACAGGGCTTTTGGGCCAGACCAGGTAAAAATCAAGATAATTCGCTGGACTTGATGAACTGGACTTGTGGTATCCCCGGAAAAGAAGACGTAAGCTCATTGAACAACAAGAGAAAAAACGCAAAGACTCATTGTAGCGCCTTTTTTGTTGTTGTTGTTTATGCAGACACCTTGGGAAAAGGCTACCTATAAACTCACAATGATGTTCCCTGAAGGTACAGAGTCATTGAATGATGGATGAAAACACGAAAAAGAGAGAGAGAGAGAGAGAAAGAAACAAAAAAGAATGCAGGAATAGAACTTGACAATCGTATTTTTCCTTTTCAACAGATTATCCTAGCAAACCACCTAAATGTAAATTTACACCGCCATTGTTTCATCCTAATGTTTATCCATCAGGCACTGTTTGCTTATCGATTTTGAACGAGGATGAAGGCTGGAAGCCAGCTATTACTGTGAAACAGGTAGGAGTACCAAAGTGAATGTAGAAGAATGTTTGCTTAACATACCCTTAGATTCTTCTTGGTGTTCAAGATTTGTTAAACGATCCTAATCCTGAAAGCCCTGCTCAACAAGAAGCTTACATGTTATTTAGGTAAGCCCAAAAAAGAAAGGAGAAAAAAGACATTTGAGCAAAAGAAAGAGGGGGGGTTTTCTTAGACATTTTTTTCTATAGAAAGGACAAGAAGGAATACGAAAGAAGAGTACGTGAGCAGGCTTTAGCAAACAGAACATAACAATAAGGCTGATTGATGCTTGATTTAAAATAAAAGAAAAGACGTTATGTTCATGGGCTTGCTGCAAAAGTGAATATGATCTGGCAGCTGAGTTTATACAAAAGTCTTTTATGTTGAATTGATTTTGTTTGTGAAGAAACACTCTATCGACTTGTGTGTGAGAGAGGAAGAGGTATTCGAGTGTAAATACAGCGTTTATCTGAATCCAAATATATTACTGTTTACTTGTCAGAGGCAGATTGTACACGGATCTAAAAGAAAACAGATCCGTATTATGGCGGCGCAAGGTATTTGCAGATAAAAACAGATTTATTTGCAAGTGCAAATAGATTGGGTGTTTGTATTTTGGACTTTACAAAGACTCTTATTTTTGTATCGGCAACCACTTTTTTCATTTGTATATACAGAAAAAAAAAGTTTGTAATTACAAACACCATCAACACATATCGCCGTCTGATTAAGATACAATGCTTTAGTGTATTTGACAGGCAGCCCAGATGAATAAGCAGCTCTAGATAAGTAATACTTCTTTATTTTCATTCATTATGCCTTTCAATTGGCTGTATTTTTTAATATGAGTGAATCAAGCTTCTTTGCTTTTTATACACTGTTCATCCATTGGGCTTAATTTGCAAATTAGATAGGTTCATTTTCATTAGTTTAAAACGAATTAATGCCATTTATAGGCACTTCTTTAGCATTATTTATAACCTAGACTTCTGTTTTCTGTATCTAGAATGGTATCTGAATGATATGGGATCATAGGTACAGCCCTACACACCTTTGAGAGTTCAAAGACAGCAATTTAGGAGCCTGATTCAAGTAGAAAGATATCGTAAAGGAAAGCAACTTGATCCAAAAGGAAAGAGAGATAGAGAGAGAAGTGATGGCGACATGAGACGAGCAGTGGTATACACAAGTAAGGCGGATCAAAGGACAGCAGCAGTAAAGGGCCTTTGAGTAGACGACAAAAGCAGAAGATAATGCTAAATGACAAGCGTTACCAGAAAAATAGATACTCAAGACATGCAAATAGCAGATTAGAGAATAAATGCATTAGAAATAAGTATGTGTGCAAACAAGAGAATGGAAATAAAAATTATAAAGCAACAAGCGTTCAAGTGTTGGGCAACTATTATGCATGACCATGACTCTAATGGATGGTCAAATGGCACAATGAAATAGCTTGGTAATTGAGTACTTCATATAGGAGCTGATAGTGTTGGTTAGGGTAGCTTAAGCAGTGGAATAAAATGGTAGAGAAGAGAATCAAGACAGGTTCATTGCAAGCATATTGGATCGAGAAAGTCGGTCATTTGTCATTCACTCCCATTTTCCAATCATTTTGCACGAATAATGTAGTTATTTCCCGTTACAATCTAACGGAAGTCCCGCTTAGATGTCTTTTACCCACTTTTCCACCTATTTTCTTTCTTTCTTTTTTTCACTTAAAAGTAACAGCTTGAACACTTTTTCTTTCCATGAATTGTCTTTCAAAATCTCATTTAATGTCTCTAATCATGATGCAACCAAAAAAAAAATTGATACTTTCTTCATTCATTTAACATCAAGTTATTCACAAAGCGAAAAGTGCTTTATTGCAAATCCATTTTGGATTTCTTGTTTACAGAAAATTGAGATTCAACATCTTGCGCCGCCGCGTTTAGATACGCTTCAGCAAATGGCTTGAACTCGTCTTCCAAGACATTAGCCTTTTCACGCACTTTGGCCCACACATCCTTGTACTGGGCCGTGCAGCGGTTGCGATCCGCAATCGCCTTGCGCATCTCACTGACATTGGTTTTGTAGAAAGTATATGCTAAAATAAACATTAGATCAGGATATTATAAGTTTTAAATCTTACCATGAGCACATGCTTCAGACAAAATGCCGGTAATCTCAACCGGCTCTTCTTCGGCTTCCAATTCCATGGCGTCTTCAGTAGCCTTGACGTCAGCTACTGATGACACCACTTCACCAGTTTCAACTTCCTCGTTCTCATCGACGAGCAAAGAAATAAATTCAAGTCGATCGTCTAGAAAATAAATTAATAAATAGGTCCTATCAAGGTTGTTTTCCTTACCGATCGACATTTTTTTCAATGCTTTGGATACTTTCAAAGCATACTTTAATGAGGACTTGCTCTTTTGCAAGTTTGTGAGCTTAACAACAATGTTATCAAGCTTTATGTTATGTTCTTTTCTGTTATATTTCATGATGAATCAATTGAAAAACAAAAACAAAAAAAACCTGAAGGTGAATAGAAAAAGTTTTAAATATAAGCCACGAAAGCAGTCACTTAAATCAAAGTTGAGGGCAGATGTTTTGAGTGTTTCTTTAAAGCTGTGATTGAACATTAAGTAAGTGTGATAAAAATTAAAGATATCTAATGTTTGTCCGTTCCCCTTCTGTAGAATAATCATTCCCAATGTAATTTAGTTCATCACTCTGTAAAAATATTGTTCATAGCCTAGCTATCTAGTCCACTGGACTTTAAGCGAAATTATATAAGCCAAAAACACTGTAGGACAGAAAGAATCATTTCAAATACCCAGATTCTATAACCAATAAACCACTGCGGGGGTCGTAAATGACCTCCCCCTATATATATATATAAAAAAAAGATATCTAATGCTAGACATTCGACGTATGTTGCTCTTTTAAAGCATAGTTGGATCAACATCTGCGATTCTCCCTCATCAACACTTGAAATAGCCATCTAACAAGTTTTATGTAGATAGTAATATCGCTAAATAAGCCTTATAAGATCAAGATAAAACCAGCAATGATTTTATAGATTTCAATCTAGAAAAGACTAAATCAATCATAGGATAATTCCAAGACATGACCACAAAAGGGCTGGTTTATCGTTATCACATAGCCTAAACTGATCTGATAGTCAACAAAGCAAAGTGAATAGTTATAAAACACTTCTGACAAACATCTTGAAATACTCATCATGGCAAGAATAAATCTTATTCAAGATCTCTCCAATATAGTTGACAGTATATCTCCACTTTATTTGAGGTACGGAATAAGATCTGGCCACCGCTATCTTTTTCAATCAAGATATCCCATTCATCCTAGTTGATGTATCATAAGCTAGATAAATCAAGACATTCATTTAAGGCACAATTCTACTTTGTGTCACCAAGCTCAATTTATATTCACCATCTCATTCTGCACTGAATAAAACTCACTCTTTAATCTTGTTTAAACTCATCTTGACAGATAAGTCAATTAAGCTGAACACGACTTGTGTTGATTAATACGTGTACAAGTGATTGGAAGCCTGAGTTTATTATCATTCTTGGTTATTCTGAAAATTGTAGTTGGATACAATAAAGTCCTTGTGCAGAAAATGATGTTTTAAATTTGCCAAGTGAATTGATATCCGTGCATTTTTTTAACAAGCTAAAATAAGCCACTAGAACGATTAGTTTCAGCCCCTCTAGAAACTACTGTTGGTCTTTAGAACAAACAGGTTCAAGGATCAATCATGACAATTCACACATAACGGAGCTTTTTATTGGCTACTTCTAAAATAAAGGGCATCTCATTGGCTTGAGACTGAAGTAATTCTTTTTTTGATTTTATCGAAGCTGAGCAAGCTTGTATGAGTGCTTGGAGGAAATGACCCAAAAGGTATTAAAGAAGCTAACCTTTGCTCTGGTAAATTATACTGAAACAGCTATAATTCATGCCGATAAAACCACAGCTTGACTCCTCTTAAATGAAGGTGACACAACTATTCTGCTATTCTTTTTAGGAGCAACTGGCTATCTCTTCATCAAATATCAAGATAGATGGCATTTTTTATTCAAACTTGCTTTCGCGTATTTATTTATTTTTTACTTGTTTAGAGAGAGAGAAACTGATAAAATAACAAGACATGATATATTTTTCAAAAAGATCTTTATTTAAAAAAAAAAAAAAAAAAGCCTAAAAAAAAGTTTTGCCTAAAAGAAAAAGATAGAAAAAAAAAAGAGAGTTAGCGTAAAGAGGGGGAGAGATGGTTCAAGCTGTTTTGGCATGTAGCAGAAGTAGTACGTTTATTAAGAATAGATCAACCGAAGTCGGCATTCTTTTTTACTTTCAAGTGCCTAGCCTGAAGCACCTCCCCAAGAAACTAAAAGAGAAGGGGGATTTTCCAGTAAATTTAGCTTCTGTGTTGAGCAGAAACTAGACGAGACTCGATCGAGGGCATTATAACTTACCAACGACCTAAAGCCCCTCCAAGAATAAACCTGGCGCACCTCCGTTGCCAGAAATCGACACCACCATGCAAAAAAAGAGATTATACTGGCCAACACTTCCAGAAGTCCACCTTACCTCCTTCCATGTAGTCAGTCTAAAGAGAGAAAAGAGAGAAATCAGGAAATTGAAATGGGTTTTAAAGCATGGGCTCAGTTTCAAAGTCAGAAAACGCCAAAATATGATTTTTAGCTACGCCAAATTTCGTTGTCACAACTCAATGATGATTGAACTATTATGAGTAAAATGTTACATCATCTTGCATGAAATCTACTTATTGCAGAGAACAAGTAAGAAAGATAAGCCACTCAACACTTGGTCTGTCCGCCCTTTTGACAGCTATCACAGCTTGACATCTTACTGTCATACTTTTGACCCAAATGACAGCAAAATCAAGCTTGATCTATTGCCATTTCCTGCCTAATAGGTACCTTGATTTTCTTTAATGACAATAGTATATCTCTGGACTCCAATACGCTTCACTAGATCCTACCACATATGCTTGATCATAATGATAATAGGGGGTTCAGATCAGAACTTTGGGCTGGCCAGTAGTACAAAGCCTGCTAATTTCATAAGCACCTATATGGCAGGTAGTGCTGTTTTTTCTTGAAGAATCAAAGTTCGTGTCAATCTTTATCATCATCAAATGATGATACTATAAGATCAAAGCTGACTGACAATGTTTCCCATCTACTTTCTCGCTGTTCATACCATTCACGACGACTAACAGGCTCCGAAATTGCCTGCCCAAGAATATGTTGTCAAACCATGACAGATCTCATTTGCTGAACTTGATGGTTTTGGAGAATGCTTCTGTTCTGATATCTTTCTTTCTTCTTGTGTACCCACCTGAAAAGTACAATTCTTGTTTTCAACTTGGAAATGTGGACTTGTATGACCAGAGGACACAATGGCATGCCCAATTCAACCTTTGTGTCTTGTATCTATCAGTCAAACTTAGTCTGTGAGCTGCCAAAGAATGAATGAAAAGCCTTTCTGAGTAAAGATACCTGATGATGATATTGCTCTACATTCATCAAATTCCTGAAAATATCTTGCTTGTGCCTGAATCTGACAAAAAGAGGAGAGAAGGATTCTCCATCAATATTATCTTACCAATGACCAGATGTTGCAGCCAATAGCCTTTCTTGGTTCTTTCAAGGTCTTTCTTTTTTTAAAAAAAAAATAAGCCTCTATCCTTCATTCTGTTGAAGATAGTGCAAGAGGAAAGCTCTACACCTGTTGTCACTTTTAGTTTTTGGAATTACAAGAAACCTTGTATGCGCAGATAGTAAATACCACCTCAAACAAAATCATCATGATTTATTATACTTTGTAGAGCTTTTTTTTTTTTTTGCTTGATGTCTCGATGTTTAAAAGAGACAGAAGCCTTTTATTGTATTTCAGGGCTGTAAAAGGGCACTTTTACAACAAGACTTTTATTTGCTTTAGAGCTTTAAAAAAAGAAGAGTGAAATAGTAGTTTGTTAGACTTGTGTGTATCATACTCTCTTGCTCATCTTTTGGTGTATCTCTTCAAGCCCTTTCTTTTTTTTTTAATTGTGAGACAGTAAGGAGTCTCTTTTAAGAATATGTGTAATACATCAATTTTGCTGTGTACTTTACTGACATCATAGTAGAATAATTGTTGTTATTTTACTATAGAGTGTTACTCAATTCAATTCTAACTTGATCACATCAAAAGTAAACAGAGAAAGTCACTTTTTTACAGATAAATTCTTTTGCTTTATTCAACTGCTTGTTGTTCAGAAGGGGGGAGCATTGACACTGAAGACAAGAAAGTTGAAAAAAAAGAAAAGTTACAAGTCTCTGGGTGATTTCTTGTCAAATCAAAAACAAACAAATAAAAAACAGAAATGACGCATACAGTGCAATCTAACAAACAATGAAGGTAATTTTGATTGTTGATATCCCAAGAAACTCTGCATAAACAAGTCAAACTTTAGCATCACAGGATTTGGACTTTATTAGCCTTGTGAGAGTCTTCATCGAATGAACACAAAAGACGAACCATAGACAGTGATATCGCTAAAAGTGATGTTTCTTCTTGCAGATGGCGCTTTCCTTTTCGTACTACCAAAACACTTCTTTAAGGGGAGGCATATAATCATGCATAAAATGATGCGAGAATAGATTAGAAGCCAAGTGTATTTTATATGCCCTTCCTTCCCTCTTTATGAAATTCTTAATTTATTGATGAATAACATACTATGCTCATTTGAATCCTAGTGTCATTTTCTTTTAGGGCTGAACGTTCAATAGCTTAGGACCTTCTGTTGAGTAACAAATAACAAAAGCTTATATTTCCCCCCCTTCCCATCAGCTGATTTTAAGGTCTGCCTAATTTTCCCATTCGCTTAGTTGAGATTTTAAAGTTGCTGATCTTTATTGAATTACTCGTTCTGGAACTCTGTGTACAAAATATATGTCAAGATAAGTGTAAGAATAGTTGTTTATTTACTAATAAAAAAAGAGAGAGGATATAGAATATTTGATATAAAGGATATAGTTATAAATATATGGGCATTTTTTTTTTGTTTTTGAGAGAATGGGAATTGTCTAAAGAAGAAGAAGAAATTACAGATACAGGTGGAAAATATACAAAAGAGAAGAGAGGGGGAAAGCTTATACACAAAGTAAAGGGGGAAATAGTTGTTTGATTTTTACAGCTGTTTTCTACTTGCTATAGAACAAGGGAGCATCTGGAAGATCGGCTACAATAGCATTTCTACGGCGAAGGGTATACATGGGAACTTCGATACTAGTGTCGTCAAACATAGTGATTGTTGCTTTGGCGCGAGGACTCTTTTGAAGCCATTCATTAATGGAAGCAGTTGAAAGGAATTCAGAATTGCCTTCAAAGATAATATCACCATCTTGAATAGAGCGAATATAAGCACAGGTGGGATGTACGAAAACTTCAGGAAAATCAGACATATTTGTAATAGTGAATAAATGGAAATAATAATAATAATAAAAACATTTTTTTCTGTTTCTTTTTTATACCTGAATAGTCGTACTTTGAATTCCACGCGACGAACGATAGCCACGTGGTACTGCTTTTGCTCTCGATCCAATCCCCCCCTCCTTCTTTTTACGTCTCTACCAATCAAATTGTCTGTAGGACATTGAAATAATGAGGCTTAAAATTCTCTAAACTTTTCGGAATTTATCCTAGTCCCACTTTGGTCTACTAAAATGATTTGTTTGTAGCATACACAACTCTTTATAGACTCTATGATGTTATGCGTATAAACCATTGGTAATAGTAGTTATTCTATTACACTCTCTATTTCTCTTTGTAAGCCATAAGTTCAGTTTGCTTGTATTGAGTTAGTTAAGCCCTATATGATTTATCTGATATGTAGTCTTGCATTTATAAGATAGATTACACGAGCATGTTATTTCTTTTTTCTAGAGGATTTCTGATAATTTGATTGGTCCAAAGATAAAAGCAGATCAACAATAAAGGTTTCTTTTAAAGGGCTAATAATAACCCTAGTTGCATTAACCTCCAATCAGCCCAATAATTCTCTTTCTCTTTGGAATCCTAGAAAAGTGATTGATGTTGGAAATTCAACAAGTGAAATGATAGCAAACTTGTTTTTTTAATACGCTTTTTCAATACCATTCGATTTATTCTATTTCTTGTGTCAAGAAAACCATCCAATCAGATTTTAGCATTTATATCGTCAATCGTACCATGGCAAGTTATTTCTTAAAAGGTTGAACAGGTGACACACTAACTTTCTGAAAAGTAAATTTACCCTGATGGAAAAAAAAGACAACTGGATAAGCTTGATGGTTTGATCGTGTTCTTTCTAATGATTTTATCCAAAAGCAATACGCGTACAAATCACGCAGATAGAATCATTGAAATATTGGTTCAAATATCATAGTGTGGTTCTAGAGTGCGCTGAACCCCTTCTTCTTTTTTTTTACTTTGCTGAATTTTAGTCCCAATAGATCTTAGTGTATTGTTTTGCAAAAAAAAAAAAAAAAGGATACAATAAGACAATTGCCTTTTTAGACAAAATAACAAGATTCTGTAATCACAAATGGATTGATGTTATTTTGATGTGCTCTTTCTCTGTCTCTGTCTTTTTAGATTATTGCAAGAAAAAGTATTCTACTTGGAAATGTGCCTATTCTTTTTGTTGTTGTCAAGAATACCAACCTTTGCTTTGATTTTCTTTTTAAAGGCTGTTGTGTCATTTTTGGCAATTTCATTTATACAACTGCTATAAACAAGACTTGTTGAAGCAAATCACCATCCGTTGAAACTTCCACCCTTGGTTTCTATTCCTGAATCCAATGAAAGGCATTGAATCAAGACTTTTTTTTTTTTTGCTTAGCCAATGTCTGCAATTGACATCTTGTTCTTCAAGGAGACCTAAAAAAAAAGTGTACTTACCAGACTGCTTTGCCGAGCTAGTATACTAGATAATAAGCAGTCAAAAAAAAAGAGACATGTTGGTCAAAGTGACATAGTTCTATGTAGATTCACAAAATGAACAAAGCAACATAAATGACTTGGAACATCAACACTTGCATTAAGCTTTTTATTTTTTTTTTGCTCCAAACTGTGCTTCAATTGGTTTATTTATTGTTTCAATTGGTTTCAACTTTTTATCCCAATAGTCTGTTCATGGTTTACATAAGCATGAAAAGTTGTCTCTTATTGGCCTCATTATAGAAAAAGAAAGATCTTGATGCAATTTGAAGCTTTTAATAATAAACAAGAAAGGTAGGGGGGGGGTATGATGAATAATAATAAGTTAAGTAGGCAAATCGTCTTCTGTAGATGATGACTTTGTCAAATCGAGTTTTTCCAATATATCTTTTCCTCGAGGATTTGGATAAGGTACATGCACTTCATTCACACATTCCACTGCATCAGGCGAAAGTGTCGGTTGTTCTTCACCAATAGAGAATTCAGCTTCAGCACTCAAATAATCAGTACCAATTGAGAAATCATCAACATAAGTCCCATCCTTTTCATCATCAAAGAAAGTAGAGCCACCTGCAACCGATTGAAATGGAGAAGAAAAGAACAAGTCGTTTTCAGCGTCAGAATCAGATTCAACTTGAGCAGGTCGAAATTGAATGGTAGTATCGGCTGTCTTGGTAAAGAGCCCACTATCCTCAAAATTACTATCCTCTTCTTCTTCATCATCATCTTCTTCCTTTTGTTCTTTATCGTCCGTGGCGTTTTCGTCAATCTTTGTTTTTCGTCGTCCGTACTTTTCATAGTCGACCTTCTCTTGAATCTGACTAGCAGAGACCTCAAAGGAATCATCTTCAAACACACAAACAGGTGATCCCGTTTCTTCCGTTGTCCACCGACTCTCTGCTGAATCAGGAATGAATTGTGTATTCAATACATCTTTATCATCCTCTTTACGCGTCTCGTCTTCTTGACTGTCACGATAGACAGAGAGAGGCGGTGTATCATCCGTATAGACAGAGATAGGTGGCGTGCTAGCCTTTTCTAGTCCTCGTTCGATATCTGCATCCGATAAGACTGCAAAGGTAGGTCGAATGGGGCGTGTTTGTGTCTCTTGATTTAATAGTTGAGCAGGGTTGATGTCTCTCAAGACTGGTTTATATGATTTCAAAGAGAGTCCGGGCTTCTTTGTTTCCGACTTGGTGTTGGGTGGTGAAGGTGTTCGTTTATAGCCTTCTTCATGAACTTCGCTGTTTTCGTTTGTTTCTAGTTTACGTTTGGTGGCTTCCTTGGGTATAGGCTTAAAATAGGTGGTTATCTTGCGATGGTCGTCATTCGCTACCGGCTTTTTTTTACTTTTTGGTGGCATAGGTTAAAAAAAAAAAGAAAACGCAAATAAACAGACGTTGTTATAAGGGAAAAAAGAAAGAGAGAGAGAAAGTAGCCTTTTTTTTTTGTCTTGTTGAATATATACACACACAGTTCCCCCTTTTTTCTCTTTTTTTTTCTTCTTCTTTCCTTGAATTGTTTAGTTGGTAGTAAAAAAAAAAAAAAAAAAAAAAAAAAGAGAAAACAATATCTTTTTCTTTTGTGACACGCTTCAAATCTCCGTTTATTTTTTCTTGCTACGTAAAAAAAAAATAAGCTCAAGATTGTTGAGGAAAACAAGTGGGGCCTAAGCGACCTCCACCATGAACCATCAAGACTTGAGTGCCAAATTGGAATGGATTCTCGTTATAAGCTACAAATTCAGCTTTACCACCCTGTCTTAATTGACCAATGTCTGGAAGATGAAGGATATCGGCCATATTCCAAGTCACAAGGCCTACTGCTTGAGAGGGTGTAAGTTGTGTATTATGAGCCAAATTCCAACCTGCTTCCCAGATCAAGTTACGAGCATCGCCATTGTCAGGATCTGTACTACCTAAACCGACACGAACACCATGTTGGATCAAGACATCCAAGGCAGTCCAAGGTGTCACGGGGGGACCTGCCAGACAGAGACGGGATTGCCAGGTGGATGGGAAACAACGAGCAGGCATCAGGATGACAGGTACATTCAATCGGCTGAGATGATCGGCCACTAAATAGGATTCGGATCCACCCAAGATGACCAACTGAAGATCCCGGTGATATTGTGTCTGGATCGTTTGCTTCAACATCAGTAAAGAAGCGATTTCATCTTTATCATCCACTTGGACAACAATAGGAATCTGACCTTGAGCAGCTCGAGCAAACACATTGGTCTTGGTATCTTTATCCATGTTGGATGTCAACAGATGACGTATCTTGGCTATCTGTTGAGAGACAGTAAGATCTTGATCGTGTTATATAAAGAAAAAAGTTGTTAGTTTATCGTATGTATGTCTATTCTCAAAATAACAATAGAAACACGCATACCTGATCCATGTTGAATGACAAAATTTAAAGCGGCCTCTTCTTTCACTAATGCCTCTACACTATCTAGAATAGTGTTTTCGGTACCTGTACGGAATCCAACCGAGATACCAGCAATCAAACTTTCAAAAGTAACAGGTTGAGCAATGGCTGTCGTCACACCTAAAATGAAAAAAGTTCATGTTGGTCTGAATTAAATGATAACAAGAAAAAAAGTGGTATTACCTGCTTTATAGGCCTTTTGAAGACGCAAGCCATTCAATTTAAGACCATCGACAGCACGAACGACTTCTTGATAACTAGAGGCATCTTTCTTGACAGCACCATCATAAGTAGTATCCTCTGATTGAACTTCCATCAAGCCTAAAGGCACACCCATCGAGACAATACCAGGCAACACAACAGCACCACCCATATTGAATACCGGACTCGAGACTGGCCAATCGATTCTATCTCGATCACAGGCCAGACCAAGACAACTGATCTGACCCTGATGAACTACCATATAGAGTCCTTGATTTTCTTGAGCATAAAGTGTGGTTGTGGCATTCATGTAGATTTGACTGATGTTTCTGAGCACAAAGGAGTCGACACCTTGATGACAGGCATCCTGGAATGAGCTGGGATTATCTAATCCATGATCCTCTAGGCGCATAGTGTTTTCTGAGAAGGGAGGTAATTCATGATGGTCCTCTTTCTTTAGACTAGAGGGTTCAACGACAGATTTAGTCCAGGATGACTTGAAATCAAGTTCAGCACCATCAATAAATACATGTGTAGGACGAGCACCTAAACGTAAAGGATGGCGTTCCCAGATAACGATATCTGCATCTTTACCTACAGATATACTTTATATGTAACAGTAATCAATAACTGTAAATGAACAGCTCTTGAGAACAATTTTACCTTCCAATACGATGATCCAACTTTAATGAGGTAGCAGGTACAGTGGTTAATGCCTGAAGTGCTTTATGTTCATCAAATCCATAATGGTAAGCCTTTTGTGCTTCATACAACAAATCACGCTATCAAGATGGGTTAAGGCCCTTTTTTTTCTCAAAGAAACTAATCAATATTCACTTTACTGCACTCATGACGGGATGATCACTTTTGAAAGCGACAGGAATACCAGCTGCATCCAAGATCTTGGGTGCATGTACATTTTGATCCAATGCTTCTGCCTATCAAAAAATCAGTTGAATGGTTGATTTCATTATGGTAATCAACTTTCGATCTTACTTTATAGCCCCACATATCTAATGTTTAAGAGAATAAGTAAGTGATATCCCCCATGTATCTATTTTCTTTCTTTTTACCTGCAAAAGTAGCAATCGTGATATTGTTTTTAGCACGCTTGATCATTTCAGGTACTTGCCAGGCACTTAGGGCATGATGAAAAGCAGCAATCTCAAAATCGAATTCAATCGAATGACTGATCATGGCTTCAAAATCTTGAGGTAAATAACAATGAACATTCAAATTGACTTGCTTTCGAAGTAAAGCCACTAAACTTTCCAGAGCTAAATCTTCAGGAAAAGGTTCAGCCAATCGGATCGTTTTGTCCGATTTTTTGATACGATGAGCCATATCACACCAATCATCTTGTTGTTGCATTAATTTCTGTGCCTTTTCAAATGACCGACGAAACAAATAAGCTTCACCAAGACCTAATCAATCTGTGTAAGTACATGTTATCTCTCCCCTTCCTTTTTTCTTTTTTTCACTTTACGAGTAGAAGGCATTTGATGTTTTACACCACCATAATAACTCTTTGGATTTTCACCACAAGCCATCTTCATGAATCGCCAATGAATCTCTTGATCTTCTTCCTGGCTACCTGCACTCACCAACATGTCTTGGTTGGAAAGGGTAGGGACAGGTCGAAGTTTGATGACAGCAGCTTCACCTCCTATCAAATTACCGGATCCGGGTAAAATCATGGATGTTGTGATACCACCACTGGCTACTAGTTTGATAGCGGGATCGGTTGGACTAAGGGCATCAATCACACGTACCTTTTTAAGATTTAATTAGCACATGACTCTCTTTTTTTTTCTCATCTACTGTTCACTCTACATAAGGTGTGGTTGGTTCCGTCATTTCGTTGGTATCATCCGAAGCACTCAGACCGTTCAGAGAATCCACCGTCATATGAGAATGCATATCAATAATACCTGGTGTCACCACTCTTCCCTCAGCATCGATCCGACGAGTTCCCTTGGGCACATCCAAATCTCGACCGACAGCAGCAATCAAACCTTGCTTGAGATAGATTTGACCATCTTCAAGGTATTCATTTCCTAGCCAGATATGAGCATGCTCAATCAAACTATCTTGTGCTTCAGGTGCACGTCTTGGATTACGATGACGCACACGGCTTTTGTCTGTCTTGGCCTGAGCACGATCCAGATTGAATTGACACTGGGCAAGACCATGTTGAAAGGAGCGAGCAGAGATACCAGGTGTGATGGTCTGTTCAGTTGCCTCTTCTTGCCATATACCCTGAGAGTTGAGCGTGGGTGATAAGACAGTAGGTAGTTTGTGAGAAAGATAGATGCAGCTAGAGCCAAAAAAGGCAAGTGCTGATGCTGTTAATAGAATACGAGTTGTTTTTTGATGGTTCTTTTGACGACCATGATAAGATGGCAAGTCTGTATTTAAAAGGGGTTGAGTTGAGCTCTTGCTTTTTCGTTGGCTCATTTCTAAAAAAAAAAAAAAAAAGAAAAAAGAAAGAGAGAGAGAGAGATGGATTTTTTTTTATTATTGTCGTTTCAACATTGAAGCAACGCGCGCTCTTTATTTTCTATCTTTGTCAACTCCGCCTAAGTTAAGCTTTTTATCGATTCAACATTGTCCACAGAAGCATGAATGCCTGTTTGATCAATCTGAAATTCACATCCTAAACGAGGTGCTATAGGAGAGAATTCAACAAACAAGACACGCTTTGTTGTCAATCCATCCAACATGGGTGATCTAGCCAATCGGATACGCGTATTGACCGAATTAGACCAAGATAATCCCAACACAGGCTTCTTTAATAAAGATTGCATATAAAGCCCAATCATATGGTTCTCTGTGGCATGAATCAGCCTGAAATCCATCCAGGGATCCATCTGTTGTTGATTGCCAGTATTCTTTTGATGATCACTGACTGGATGATCAGCCACCTGATTGATGGCCACCACAGCCAACTGATAATCACTGGCCAGTTTCTTGAGTCGAGTACCAATCTCACAAATCTCACACATGCGCTCGTATCGACCACCAGAACCCTTGGGTGGAGGTTCACTTCGATAGATGGCACTGATAGAGTCAATCACAACCAGCCGAACAGGCAAGGTTACTATCTGAGAGAGAAAGGCAGGTAACTGATAGACAAGGGCACGGTATTGTTCTTGGCTATCTTTGATACGCATGGTATGAATATGGCTCTGAAAGTAATTCTGTTGTTCTGATGGGTAATGCTTGATTAACTGTCCTAGACGAAGAGAAGGAAAGGCACCTTCTGTATGGATATAGACTGCAGCTCCCTCAAGTCCTCCTTCTTCTAGTCCCTTTTGAACCTGTAGACATAGCTGAAGACCCAGTTGTGTCTTGCCTGAAGAACTCTCACCTACTATCTCAGTCAACATACCAGGAGCAATGCCACCTCCAAGGACTTGATCGAGTGTTCCGTCTCCTGTTGTCAACAAGGGACTATCTGTCACTCTTTTCTCTCTTTCTTGCCAATGATAGACTCCCTTGGAAGCTGCATGAAGAATGGCATAGGCTGAAGATTCTTGTACGCGTAGTAGTTTTTGAAGATCAACGGCTGATTTCGATAGAATGTCTCGAGAGGAATCAAGTCCTACTGAAATAAACTGTATGAGTTTCTTTGTTTAAAAGAAAAAGAGAAAAGAAATGAAATGGTTACAGTCTTCCAACTTCTCCATCAAGCCAAGTTGCTGTATAATCTCTGTCAATTCATGGTTCATGAAGTTAGTTTAATATTCTGTTGTCGCATTAAAATGTAAAATATAAAAAAAAAAGGTCTGAGTTTAAATCGGATGGTTACCTCTTTCCTGGTTTCTTTTTTTTTCTTCTCTTAAAGCATTCTGTGTTTAAAGATCTCTTTACTCTTACGCTTTTTATTCTGTGATACTTTTCTTTCGATTCAAGCATGATATTACGGCATCACTGTTCAACAAGGTCAATAAAATCAAGCTTCATATTATACTTGTTCATGGTGATGACATGGTGCATTTCAGATTCACTACAGCAAGATTGTATTCACCCTTTCAATTATTCAGACTTTACTATTGTTCTAATCGAAAATTCAATTGTTGTCACTGGAGGAAATTTAGTAAGTTAAAGTAAACATTCTCAAATAGTCTTTTTTTCATTCAACTTTATTTAGGAAAGCCTGGAAGTTTGGTCAAAAGATATCTCCAATGGACTTGATAAAAGACAAAACTGTTGGTTTAATCATCCATACAATCAAACAGATGTCTATTTACCATATAAAAATGGCATTGGCTTCAGTCTGTCCAATACTACACTAGCTGTTCAAGCAGGCGATTCTACTCCTTCTCTTCTATCCAATCTGTCTTTATTCGATTTAAACTCAAATACTTGGTCTACTCGTATAGTTGTTTGATAGATTTCACTCTATAGAAAAGTAAAAATTGACTCTTCTTTTTTTTTTAACAATAGCCTTATTTCAAGGTACACCACCTTCAGCAAAAGCACGCATGTCAGTTTCATTAAACACAACAAAACATGTTGCCTTCTTTTATGGTGGTAGAACTGAACTGGATCAACCATCCACTGAATATGTAAAGTGACATTAGGATAAAATGACAGGATTGACTAAAAACAAAAAGGTAATCCAGTTTAATGCTTTTTATTCTTTTGATTTGAATACTTTATCATGGGAATGGCCCAAAGTGTTTTACTCGGGTGGAAATAGACCTGCAAGATATGGACACAGTAGCAGTTTAATGTATGGAATTAGATGATATATACGTTACATATCGATTGATCACTTGAATAGATCTGAACGCTTGTTTATTATTGGTGGGAAGACAGCAGTCTATAGTACTGAATACAGTAGATGGGTTACTTCTCCAGCTGATTTTCAAAGTATTCTTATTTATGATACTGTCCATCATCAAGCAGTAACCATGGCAACCATAGGTGATATACCACCTCCACTCTATAGGTAATATGAATACACTTCTCCTTTTTTTTTTTATTTTATTGAATCTCTTTCTGTTATTCTAGTTTTTCTGCAGTCAATGGTAAATGATATTACCCTATAAGCTATTCTCAATAGAAAAAACTTAGTTTTTTTTTTATATATATGTATGCTTAGCTCCAGATGGAAAGTCCATTGTTTTGTTTGGTGGTCAAAATGCTTCTACTACAGGTAGACTGGATGCTAGTGATTCTGTTTATGTGTTGGATACCTGTTCCTTGAATTGGTCACAGCCCATCATCCAAGGAACTCCTCCTGTTGCCCGTGCTGGTCATGAAGCCATTGTTTACAAAGACAGATATATGATTGTGATGATGGGTAAGCCAAAAAAAAAAAAGGTCATCCATATCTATGGTTACTAACATGGTTTTCTTTATTAGGCATTCAGAGTTATATCAATGAAACAGGTCCTATTTATGCTGATGATATGGCTATACTGGATATAGTCAACTGGACATGGATTGATTCAATTCCTCCTTTAAATCAAATACCACCCATACCTACTCATTCACCAGACTGTATGTTTATCTTTCCAGTAGTTGTACCAGATGACAACAATACCTCAACACCATTTGATCCTATTGTTGTATCGAACACAGACAAATCGCCTTCAACAAAGCAACTTGCCTTGGGCATTACCTTTGGTGTCTTGGGTTGTCTGCTTTTATTTACAGCATCAGTACTCTTGATTATGCGAATACGTCGGGATGTAGATGCCAAACAAAATCCTCGATGGATACCTTCCTTATTTAAGAAGCGAAAGTCTTAGTTGTTCTATTTCACTCTGTATATAGATGGTCATGATAATGATTGAAACAGGTTTTTATTTTCTGTATTTATTTGACACCATTTTTATAAGAAAGTTTGGTTGACTTCTTTCTTTTTTTTTTTCTTTTTTTTTCTTTTGCTTGATATTTGAAATAAAGATAACTTTTATATGACAAGTACATCATTTAAAGATACTTTTGATCTACAGATAACAGAACAAGAAGATGCCATCTGCTTTCCCTGGGATGATGATACTTTCTCGCTTAAGCTAGACACATTTCCCCATCTTCAAATAACAAAACAACCATCTGTCTCCTTTAGTATAAAAGAGGTTACCCCATCTGTTACCTTGCCTGGTGTTGATGAAGAGATACAAGAGGAACCTTGGTTACTGTTGTATTCACTCAACAGTTCTAGCACAACCCTATCTTCCTATCCAGAGCTCTTTCCTGCCAATGAAGCATGGAGGAAGACATCAGTTCAAAAGAGGCTCTCTGAAACATGTCCTTATAACCATAGTATCCATGATCTTCAGGCAACAGACAAACAGATGGAGGATGTACCATTCTGTTGGTTGGATTCAGACAACAACAATGATGTTTATAAGCATGATTTAGGCATTCCTTATTCTGATCATCCTTTAGCTCATCCTTCTTCTCTCAATAGCCATTCATTGTCTGGACTGAATCTATTCAAACAAAGTCAAGATGAAACATGGGAATCAGTGCCTGAACATTCTTCTAATAAGAATGAATTGCCTACCACTGCTTATTGTCCTTCATCTGATTATGAAAACAAACCTCTGCCACCAACACCTTACATGTTGCCTAGGTCACTTATGACTCATCATGATGGTAAGAAAAGAAGAGAAAGTAGAGGTGTGTGACATAATGAGACTTATATCGAGGTTGATGGATAGCGGAAAGGAATCAGGGCAGATTCACACTGTTTTCAAGAGAGCCTTCCTTCATAAGCCATCTGTCTTTTACAGAACCAGAATCGTATTCAGGTTATTTCGATCCTACTAAAGCTTCACCAAAGCACAAGTCGAAAAGAAGAATACGTCTGGTCAAGAAACAATTCAAGTCCAATTGCTTTTCAAGGTTTATTGTTTGTCTTGGAAACTGTCTTTTTCCTTTCAAAAGAAAAGGATGATTAAAAAAAAAAGGAGGGGTGGAGAGATAATAAAAAGATGTGTGCTCTTGATGTTCTGGCCTACTTTCTTTCGTTATCTCTTGACTGTATGCATTACCATTCAAAGCTATGCTAAATTCACTGTGAATTCTACCATTGTATTTAAATATTGACACACAAAAGAAAAGAAAAAAAAAGAGTTGCCTCTTATCATGTAAAAATCAATTACTCTTTATCTAGTGGTATTTTGATGAAACAAAGCTTTAAACACAACAATAAACAAACAATGAGTGCTATTTTTAAGCTTTGTTTATCAGGTGAAATGTATCATATGCCTATTTACATAATGAGGATTCCTGTAACAAACCAGATTGATATTGTAAGCTATTTTCTTAAAGGCGTTTCATCGAATTACACATGTTGATAGTGTTCTAATTGGAGGAAAGAAAACACCGCATTACATCAATAGTGTGAATAATGTTCAGTTAGATTGTTGTCAATACACTATAGCCAAGTCAACATTATTTTAGCACTAAACAGAATACTTAAAGAGAGGGGGGGAATAAACTCAAAGGAAGAAGAAGGAAATTGAAAGATGTCTTGGTGAAATTAGTTTGGCCTAATAAAAGCTCTATTTCATAAAGAAGCTCAAATGAAAATCTTGGCGAAACTTGCTTTAAATATATAGTTGATTTCCAGTTTAAGAAGAAACGAGATAAACTAAATGTCAACCATTACAGCTTAACTTTTTGGGACACACTCTGCCTGATTTTGCTATATAAAATAGGCCTTTTGTGCCTATGAAAGTAATCAAGTAAAATTTCTCTTTATTTTATTTTATTTTTTTTACCATAAATGCATGTATTCTTGTGCTACCAAAAAAAAGTAGATCAAGCCAATCGCCTTTAAAGCGCAAACTTTCCAACGGTGATACAAAATCAGGAATTGAGCCATTTTTTTTTTACTCTTTTATAACTCTAACACCGACCAATCAAATCACATGTGTCCTAATCAAGTTATTCAAATGATCGGCCCTAGATAGCTAAATTTTCAGGTTCAAGTAAAAAAGAAGAAATGTTCACTTTATTGAATAACCTCTTTAGTAATACACCAACTCAAGTCTACAGTAAGATCAAGGCTCTTTTTCTCTTTTATTAGCTGAGACCAATGTAGGTTAATTAAGGTTTGATTTCCCCTAAAATGAATCTTTGCGAGTGTACTAAATAGAAAAGCTGTCTCTTTTTTTTTTTTAATTCCTCGCCTCTTTCTTCAAATTGAAAACGTGCCACAAAAAAAAAATAAAAAAGTTTACTCTGTCAAAATGTGCCCTTTGGCAAAAAAGGCGCAATGAAAAAAATTAAAGTGTATAAATAGCCCTCTCTCCTTTTCATTTTCTTGAGATCAGCCACTTTTTTCTCTCTCTTTTTCTTCTTCTTAAAATGGATGAGAAAATAGACGAAAAGTCTAGTGAGCGAGTCGCAGTCATTACGATTGAAGATGCAAACAAGATCAAGTTTGCCAAAGTACATCGTCCAGAGAGAACAAAGACAATTCAGACCATCGACACCAATAATTCCCGTAGACCATCTATCAGTGCTCCTGCTCGTCCTCAAAAAAGAACAAAGGCTGATCAGAAACAAGTGGACATTGTAAGTTGGCTTACATCATCTTGTTTCATCACTGACTCTTATTTTTAGACTGAGCATTTGATGAGCTTGGAGGAATGTGCAGAGAAATACAATACTCAAATTGATACCAAAAAACCTGCTGAATCAAAAGGTCTTACTCCTCAGCAGGCAGCCAACATCTTGAATGAAACTGGCCCCAACATCCTTACACCACCCAAAAGAAGACATCCCATCCTAAAGTACCTAGACTGTGTTGCCAAACTCTTTAATCTGCTCTTGATTCTTGCTGGTATTCTCGATTATATCTTGCTTGGTATTGACTTTCAAGCCAACTTTGCTAATGTAAACTAGACTGATAAACACACATACACATATAACTCACTTTTTTCTTCTTTTTATCTATTAGACTTACCTTGGTGCTATTTTGATTGGTGTTTCTTTATTGAATGCCTTTATTGAATTCTATCAAGAACAAAAATCACAAGCCTTACTTGACTCTTTCCTCAACATGGTCCCTTCAAAATGTATGGTCATTCGTGATGGTCGTGTAGAACAGATCGATGCTGCTAATCTGGTCGTTGGTGATGTCGTCCTGGTTCGTATGGGTGATAAAGTACCTGCCGATATCCTCATCTTCTCTGCCTCTGACCTTAAAGTCGACAACTCTCCACTGACAGGTGAATCTGATCCTCAATCGCGTGGTCCAACCAACACACAAAAGAATGTGTTGGAGGCTGAAAACATCATCTTTAGTGGTACCATGGCTGTCTCTGGAGAAGGTTACGGTATTGTTGTCCGATGTGGTGACTCTACTGTCCTGGGTCAGATTGCAGGCTTGACGGCAGGTGAAGCCAAGGCCGAATCGCCTCTGTCTCAAGAAATCTCCAAGTTTGTCAAGATCATTGCTACCATCGCTTTCTTGACGGCTGCCATCTTTTTCGGTATCGGGTTTCCGGTCAATAACAACAATGTCAGTCTTACTTTGAACTTTGCTATCAGTGTGTTTGTTGCCTGGGTACCTGAAGGTCTTCCTGCCACAGTGACCATCTTATTGACCATCTCCGCCAAACGTATGGCTGCCCGCAATGTACTCGTGAAAGATCTTCAGGGTGTTGAAACCCTGGGTGCCATCACCCTCTTGGCTACCGACAAGACCGGTACCTTGACTCGTAATCAAATGACCGTGACCTATGTCTGGACCTGTCTCAAGATGTTGAATGCCATGGATAAAGCCAAACAACAAGAGAGCCCTCTGATTCAAGAACCTGGTGTACGTGAAATCGTTCAGATCTCTACCTTGAATTCACGTGCCAAATTCGATCGTGTGGATGTACCTGTAGCTCAGCGTCAAGTCTTGTCAGATGCCACCGAGGTCGGTCTTACTTATTTTGCTGGTGAACATCTCGGCAAACAATACGATTTGCTCCCTGAGGAATATCCCAAAGTGTTTGAGATCCCCTTCAACTCCGATAACAAATGGGCTATGACCATTCATAAAAAGCCTCATGCCTCTGGTCTATTGACACTTTACTTGAAAGGTGCCCCTGAACGTGTCTTGAATCTCTGTAATCAAATCTTGCTAGAGGATGGCTCTTCTGTTCCCTTGAGTGAGACACATCGTCAGGCCTTCCAAGAGACATACTCTCATATGGCTGGACAAGGTCATCGTGTCTTGGCTTTTGCTCAGGTGCTCCTAAATGAGTCTGAATATCCTGCTGACTATGAATTTGATAAGGCAAAGCAAAACTATCCCATGTCTGGCATGACTTTTGTCGGTCTCGTCTCACTTGAAGATCCTCCCAAGCATGGTGTTCGTGAGGCTATTGGTAAATGTCGTACTGCTGGTATCAAAGTGATGATGGTGACGGGTGATCACCCTTTGACAGCTGAAGCTATCGGCCGCAAAATCAATTTAATGATTGGTGACACCAAGGCGATGGCTGCACAAAGATTGAACAAGCCTGAAGAAGAAGTGGATGAATCTGATTACAATGCGATCGTGATTCATGGTGATACCATTGATGGCTTGACAGATGATGATTGGGACACTATCTTTTCCAAGGATGAAATCATCTTTGCTCGTACCTCTCCCAAGCACAAGTTGGAAATTGTCAAGCGTGCCCAATCCATGCGCCACATTGTGGGTGTGACAGGCGATGGTGTGAATGATGCTCCCGCTCTAAAGAAGGCTGATTTGGGTATTGCCATGAATATCTCTGGTTCTGATGTCTCCAAGGATGCTGCTGCCATGATTTTGTTGGACGATAACTTTGCTTCCATTATCCATGGTATTGAAGAAGGTCGTTTAATCTTTATCAACCTCAAAAAGTCCATCATGTATACCATCACTCACTCTATGCCTGAAGTCATCCCCAACTTGCTCTATATCATTGTACCTCTTCCCTTGCCTCTCTCTGCCATTCTGATTCTGGTCATCGATCTTGGCTTCGAACTGTTTGCTGCCCTGACTTTTGCCTGGGATCCACCAGAATCTCAAGATGGTGTAATGAAGATGCCACCTCGTAAGCCCGTCACTCCTGAATCCATCGATCGCCACCGACGCACATTGTATCGTCGTCAACGATACATTCAATATGATCCAGAAACAGGTGAAGAAGTTCGTCCTCCCTTCTACAAGCGTATCTATAATTTCTTGCATGAAGTAACTACCAAAGCCTACTGGAAGGAAAAGTTTGAGGCTACCGATGATGAAGTCCTTGTTGACTTTCCCTTGCTTTCATGGGCTTATTTGGAAGTTGGTATGATTGAGGCTATTGGTAACTTGACATCTTACTTTGTTGTGCTATGGTACCATGGCATTACTCCCTATGATGCCCATCTGATGCAAAAGGGTGCCAATGCTCCTACCTATTACTTTAACAATGGTCCTATCTATGCTCAAGATTATGTTACTGCCTCGGGTCGAGTCTTGGACGCTGCTGCTCAAAAGATGGCCCTTGGTCAAGCTCAATCGATTGTCTATTGGAGTATCATGGTGATGCAGATGTTTAACATGTTTGCCTGTAAGACACGTTTCTCTATTCCCATTGGTCGTTACATGTTCTCTAACATGTACACGTTTGCCGGTATCTTTGGTGGTGCTGCCCTTGGTACTTTGATTGTCTATTGTCCACCCTTTAATATTCCATTTGGTACAGAATATCATTTGTTGCCTCTCTGGTGGTTGATTGGTATTGGATTTGGCTTTGTGATTATTGCTTATGCCTGTTTGCGTCTCAAGATCAGACAGAGACTCAATCCTGTCAAGTTTAATCCTGAAATCATGGGATTGCGCATGTATCCAACCATTCGCACAGTTGCTCCTGAAAGTACCAGTAAAGCAGTCTAATCTACTTTCTTTTTAAATTATTTACACTATATACACTATATACACCTGTACTTTTAGCATTTCTCTCTTCCTTCTTTTGCACATATTACTTTATCATATCATAATAACACAACAACAAAAGGAATAAATCAAAGTTTCTAATTACATGTTTTAATTCTTATCAATCTGTCTCAAGAAGTAATCAATCAGCTAAGGAAAGAGAGTGAGCCTAGAGCATTCGAATAACAGAATATGTTTCTTACCAGATCAGGACGCTTTACTCTAATTTGGTCCACAGGATGAACTGATTTGACACCATCCTTCCTATAGATTAAAAAAAAACGAGTAAGTGTCTGTATTGACCGTGACATCAAATTCCATTATTACCATAAAACAGTACAATACAAAGGTGCACCTTTCATTTCTCGACCAACATAGATGGCCTTTTCTGCTAACAAATCCCAATCCATAGGTGGATTGATACCATAATCCTCATCAAAGATCACTTCATTCAAGTTTCCTCGAGAACCATTTGTAGCTGACCTGACAGAAGCATCATCCTCACTCTGAGCTTTCTTCTTCTTTTTTAATTCATGTTGTTCGAGGAAATAATCGGAATGATAGCTGGCGAGTTTCTTACGTTTATGTTGGTCATTTCTCTTATGATCTGAATCCATATCAACATCTTCTTGAACAGGAGTAGCTCGGTTAGAGCTCAGCTTGTTTTCTGCTTCTCTTCTAATTCTCAATGCTTCCTCTTCATCATCATCGTCCTCGTCATCTTCGTTGACTACCACAATAGGCATGCGTTTAGGAACAGGGGTAGATTTTGGTTCGTTTGTGGTTGTCTGTGTTGTTTCTGAACTGACTGGCTTGTACAGGTGAGTTAAGGTCTGCTGCTTCAATGTCTCTTGAGAAACACTTGAGGGTTTAGGAAGGGGTTCCTTTTGGACCGTTTCTTTTGATTTCTCTTTAGGGCTCTCCTGGACTGTATGGTTGGCTGATCCGGATGTGGCTTGAGTGGTGCTGGCAATGCTTGAAGGTAACAAAATGGGGTTCTTTTTCAAGGCCTGAATCTGTTCAAACAATCTTCGATCAGGAGATTCCTTTGGGAGGCTTTCCCAGTAGTTGATTACGAGATCTGTGGCAAACCTAACGAGATCATTTAGTTTCATATGCTCTTTTTGTCAAGATGTTGTCTGGAGTACAAACACATTGGCTTCCTTCTCCCATGTGTTATCGGCATCGTCATAATTCAACCATTTTATTTGGTATAGAATGTGCGTTTTCTAACATGATTGATGAGTGACAAACAACACTCTTGATTGCAAGACCTTACATTTCTCTTTTTCTCAAACACATGACTAACGATCCTCTCTACTTCAAATACTTCTTCTGCCATGGATACTTTTGCAACAGGCAACAATGAAATAACAACAGCCAAAAGAAAAAAGGGTTTTTTAAATTATGAAAACTTTATTTACAAAAAAAAAAAATCAACAAATCATGTTTTTCAAATAAGAGCGTTATGGCCAAAAGTTTCATCCATCTTGGTAGCAACATCTTCAAAGACTTCTGGGTCAGTGGAGTGCATAGCTTGAATGTCTTGACGAATACTGCTCATCATCTTTCGGTCGAGCATATTGTTGGACATGTCAATGTTATCTTCACCACCATGGGTAGCTCGGTTGAGACCGTTGTCAAGGTTACCGGTTCCGACGGCCATAGTGGTCAATCTGTCGTTGCCAACCACTTGACTGCTCTGTAAGTTATTGCTGTTATTGCTCAATTGGCTTGCATTGGTTTCCAAGTAATCTTGTGTCTTTGTAGCAGCCTATCATAAAAAAAAATGAACATAAAGAAAAGAAAGAGTCATGAAATAGTGTCTTACAGTATCGATTTTGTCAACAATGTTGTTTAATGTTTGCTTCAAATTTTGGTTACGTTCAACAAACTGTGCTTCCAATTCTATAGAGAATAAAGTCAATAATGTATTATTGTGTGTCTGTATTTCTATTTTACCAGCATCAGTCATGGGCTTAGTGTTGTTCATTGAGTCATTCATTGGGTTCATTTTGAGAGGATGGATAATTAGAGGAAAAGAAAAGATTGAGAAAAATACACAGTCTGATCATGTCTTACTTTTATAGTGTTTGTGGTTCTTGTTTCAGAGAGGTGATTTGCATAATCATGATACGAGGGTTGAGACCTTACTGAAAATATCATTAAAAAAGAATAATAGTGACATCATGTATAATCATTTACGTAACAAGGCCTTATTATTGACTTTACTAAAGCGAGTATATAGGATGTGGCTTAATTCATCACAAGAAAGAAGAATAGCTGAAAAAGAGATACGACAACTCAAAGAGATGCTATCAAGCAGCTCAGATTCATTCAAGAAGTTTCCCAAGAGAGTCAACAAGCGTTTTACTGCTTTTTTTTAAAGAAAGTCACGTCATGATCTTTATAGGTTGTGTGTATATGGAGAATAGTTATTTACGTCAAAGCCTATCATATTATTTCAATACATGACATAAGAAAAAAAAAATAGACTTTATCAAGCAGCTTTTTTTTGTTTTTTGTTTATTGTAATTAAATCATTAAGCATTAATAAGTAAATAAGTTAAATAAGAATATATACGTGTGTACATGAAAGGAGGGATATAGACTCTACATAATGTCTGAATGATTGTCATCATCCAGGGAAGGCACTGAAGAAAGTGTAGATTCTGACAAGTCTGCAATGGGTAATATATAAGGTTGAGATTTGACAAAACTTGAAGGTGTAAAGAAATCATGCTTTTCATTTGTATGGCTCGTTAAACATTCAGAACTTGGTAAACGAAAGCCCATGATTTCCTCCTCATTCACTTCAATCCAATGATCTTTTTTACCTTGAAGGGTAGGTGAGGGAGGCATATAGAATCCGGTTTGATCGATAGTCGATAGTTTGTAGACTTCTGTCTGACATGATTCTTCTAAAGCGACCATTGTGTTTGAGTTTGATTTCTTAAATGTGAAGGTTGGCATGTAGCTTGTGCTTTTGGTAGATGTGATGGTGGGTGTCTTTTCATCTATCAATTCATCTTGTTGCTGGGGAACAATGGGTGTAGAAGCAGATTTCCAGAATCTGGAAGGCTTCATAAAAGACTTGTATTTGGATTCAGTAGCAGGAACAGCCATATTGTGTGTTTGAAATAATGATTAAAAAAAAAAAAAGAACAAAAAAAGAGGTTTCTTAAATAGACTTTATCAAGTAGGGCCCTTTATTGTTCTCACAAATATTATGACGTGACAAACATAGACTTCACCCTTCTTTCGTTATTTCCGTTTAATTCCCAAAAAAAAAAATTCAAATTGGCTTATCGTCATCTCCCAAACAAAAAAAAAAGAGCTTTCTTTTGCTTGACCTTAAGACATGTCCTTTTTTTTCTTTGCTTTTTTTTTTATCAATTCATACAGCCTATTTAACTAGAACAATTTGCTTGTACGGGAAATCCTATTTGCATTGTGCTATTTGAGCCAACTCTGTATTGCCTGGTTACAAAATGGTACAAGCCGAGTTTACACATCATCTGTTGCTTTCCTTTTTCGGAAAGGCGGAATCATCAGAAAGATACTCTTAGACCAAGTCAATGATCTTTTTTTTTTTTTTTTTACTAAGCAAATTACTCTAGTTTAAAATAAACAAGATACAAATTGTATCTTCATTGACTCTGATAGAGCACTTTTGTCATTGAAACAAACTGAGTTTTTTCTTTTGTAAGCATAATTCATTTTTGGGAAGAGGAAAAACTATTGTCCATATAAAAAAGGGGGGGGAGAAGGTTTACCTGAGATAGCGTGAAGAGGTGTCATTCATGATAACAACCGGCTGAAAGTTTATCACTTACCGTTCACTTAAATTCTCTTTCTAAATAAGCTCAGCAGAGGCTGATAATTCAACCTGAACCCTGAATAGTGCACCTTTCTTCTTCTTTTTTTTGGGCAACTTGATTGGAACAACGTCATTTATCAGACAGATGTACACCATTTAAAAGTATAAAGTCAAAAGGTAAACATTCGTTATTGTTTTGTGTATAATAAACATAGTATAAACAAAATGAGCTGTTGTTCTATTGTTTAGTGATCGAAAATAATAAGCCTTACTGAAATACAATTCCTACATTTCATTATCGAGCAATAATTTAGCATCAAACCCCTAAAAAAAAAGAAGGCGGATCAATTCTTTTTGAGGGAAAGATGATTTGGTGGCAAATCAAAGGCGTACAATACTAGGCCAGACCAGTACCAAGAAGAACGAGAAAAAGAAAAAAAGATACAATCTGGTATAATGAATGATAAATCATATGTAAATTTAGTTTTAAGTTTTTTTTTTTTTTTTTTTTTTACGCTTCAGCTTCAAGCATTAAGTAAACTTCTAAACAATGGTTAATATGTGTTGATGGTTGCTAGCTAATTAGATGTATCCATTGGGCTTTGGTTATTTACTTGTCATACACAATATCGAGAGAGCTTATTGCGTTTGATTTATGACTTGGATCGAAACAGTCTTTACACAAACATAATTTTGGCCCAAAGAAAAAAAAAAAAAAAAGGCTTTAAAGCCTCTAAAATCATCTCATCACTACATTGTCAAATGAAGGCCATACAAGCTCTCAAGTAAGAAAAAAAAAAGGGGGGGACATGTTTTCGTGCAAACAATTCAATGGCCCAAGATGATAGCATCGAGACGTCTGTTCAACTTTATGAGTTGTTCATTTTTTGTAGTGATAAAATAACCATCTTGGCAAAACTGATAAGATGAAGAGAATTTAGAGTGAGCTGATGTGTGATTCAATATGGCATATTATCGGTAATGCGATCAAGTCACAAACAGTGATAATAATGAACATTATAAAATTGAGTTTGATTTTTTCTGAAGAAACCTGTATTTAGTAAAACGAGAAAAAACAACTTTTTTTTTTTTTTATATTGCTCCTTTTTTCTCCCCCTCCCCCTTTCTTTCCTTTACCTTATTTCTCGCAACAAAATGGAAAAAGACTATTCAAGAGAAAACATATACGATGATTTACCAACACTCGATCAAGTATTGGCCAGAAAAACCATGCCACCCGTCTGTCTCTACAACTTTTATATCATCATGAGAGACAGACTCAAGATGGAAGAAGTATTGGATTTCTACCTAGACTTGCAACACCACGAGCAACTCTGGAAACGATACGTCAAAGCGATGCACCGCACAGGTCATTTGTCCGAAATGGACTTGAGTGAAGGATACGCATCTCCTCGAGTGCTGAGTCGCTTATCCTACAATCCTGACAATCAATCTTATTTCGCTCCATCCATCGTCTCTTCACCTTCTCCTCAACCTCCTGAACGAGAGAATTTTTCTTTGCCTATTTATGATAAGAATCGAACCATGCTCAGTCCGACCAACGGTTCTATCCTGACAGATGGTGCTGGAGACCGCTCTCAGACAACACCAGGTGGAAGACGAGTACCGAGCCGTAAAGAGATAGCTGATTCATCACAACGACTGTTACTACGATACCTTGTGCCTTCAGCTACCAAGGAAGTGACACAGTTGCCTTCTGACTTGGTCGTTGCTCTTCGAAAAGAACTTGAAAAGCCAGACCCTCGTGATGATCCACTTTTGTTCCAGGAAGCCAAGGATTATCTGTTTGAGTATATGCAACGACAAGCCTATCCAAAATTCTTGAGACTGAAAGTGTGGGGCAACATCACTCTCTATCAACAGCTGGGTCGATTTGTCTTGGGTCTTGTCTCTCTCTTGGCTGCCCTCACTACCTCACTTAGTCTCATCTTTCTCGGATACCCACAATGGGGAATTCGGTTCTGGGTCTTACTTCCCTTTTGGATTGGTATTCTGAATGTGCTCATTTTTCTGACTGGCCTAGATCCTATCTGGGTTCTTGTATTCAACAAGAGGTAAGCTATCAATCTATTCTGTTCTATAAGATGTATTAACACACGTGCTGTAGTGAAACAACAACATTCAAATTCAATTCAATTAAACAGCCTCAAGTGAAACGAATTTTGAGATCAAGATCCATTTGGCTATTGACTACCAGCCTCATTTTAGCTGTCATTTGCACCATCATCTTTTGTGCTATACCACCTAGAAGATTGTAATCTTTACTCATAACAGTTTCTTTTTTCTATGTTTTATACCCTATTTCCATCATAATAAAAAAAAAAAGATTTATTACTATATTTACACATCTTTTTTTGTTTTTTTTCTTTAAAAATCAGCAAATTTTTCGCGGTAAGGATCTGGTCCAGAGATACCATAACGCTCATTCGTTTCAGGGTAACGATCAAAATTGGAAGCATCGCCTTCGCCTCGAAGATTAGGTACATAAGGAGATCGTACCTGACGATTCGCCATACGCACAAAATCAACCCCACTAAACCACTTGTGATTCTTAATATCTTCTGCTCCACCTCTCAGATTACCAAATCGACGTGAAAGGTCCGCTGTAAGTAGTCGCTTTAATAAATCTTTTGCATGTGGATCGAAATAAGCTGGCCATTTGATTTTTCCTTGAATGATTTTTTCGTATAATTTCAAATGATCGTCATCATAAAATGGAGGGTGGCTATGATGTCTTCAATTAAAATATTCAAAATAACCCAACATAGACAATACTTACCCTGCCAACATTTCAAAAATCAATATACCCAAGCTCCACCAATCGACTGCTGTACCATAACCTTTAGATTGAATGACTTCAGGTGCTATAGAACATATCAATAAGGAAATGATGCTTTGGACAATTAAGAAAGAAAAAAAAACTTACCCAAATAATCAGGTGTACCGCATAGTGTCCAGGTAACATCAGGAACATGTTTTGCAAAACCAAAATCGGTGATCTTAATATGGCCTTGTGAGTCTAGTAACAAATTCTCTGGTTTCAAATCTCGATAGATGATATCTTTTGAATGGAAATATTCAATAGCCAACACTACTTCAGCAGCATAAAATTTGGCAACATGATCAGGGAATCGCTATTAAAGAAGGGTAAACATATTGAAATTCGCCCGTAATTTTTTTTTATATTACCTGATTCTTTCTTAGCACACTAAAAAGCTCTCCTCCAGGAACATAATCCATCACCATATAAAGGTTAATGTCATCTTGAAAAGTACCCCACAAGTTGACAATAAAAGGATTGGCCGTAATCTCTAAAATAGCCTTCTCAGAGTTTGTATGCTCCACTTGCTTTAAACGAACCACCTCGGATTTCTTGAGTACTTTGATAGCATAATACCTGCTGTTGTGTTTTGATTGACATAGATGAACACGTCCAAATGATCCTGTACCCAACGTACGCAAGAAATTAAAATCGTCCAGTTTCAGTTTTGGTCTGTTCTTTCGTTGTTCAAGAATGGCACGATCATAATTGGCATATTGTTGTCTTAGTTTTTCTCGCTCCTTGTCTTTTGTGTCTTCTTCGGGTATGACAACTGTGGCAGAAGAACTGGAGGATTTTGCTATACAAAAGCGCAAGATAGGTATACATATTTAGCACCTCAATAGACAGGACACATGTGAGTTTGTCTTGTTTGTATTACCTAATGATTGACGTGCAGCGGACAGCCTCTTTTTCTCTTTATTCGCAATGTTGCTATGGCTACTACTGTTGCTGCTGCTGTTACTGTTAGCTCCCATAGCATGATTGTCTTCATGGGCTTTATTGTTTGTGGTTGTACTACCGTTGCTGTTTGAACCAAACCCAAAAAATGATCGGCGTTGAGGTTTTTCTTCTGACGAGCCATGGTGACTATTACTGCTGCTACTGCTATTTCGTGTCGCCCGATCTATGATTTTGTGTATAAATGACATGTACAAGCTAATATAAATAAATAACAAATAATCAAAGGAAAGAAAAAAAAAGGAAACTAAAAATTGTAGAAAAGATGTCAAGTCCTAAAAAAAAAATCAGAAACCTATTTAATATTGATTGGTGCGCTCTTGAGCAATAACCATGAAAAGCCAAGTTGTAGTGTAACACGACTGCTTTTAAATAGCCTGGAATCTGTGCTTGAATTTTGACAAAGTGAACTAATGGCTAGGCAAAAAAAAAAAAAAAAAAAAAAAGAAAAAATCAAATTTGACCTTGAGGCTTAATAGCTACCTCCTTTCTTGGGGATATGAGAGAGAGATTTCAAGAACAAAGTGCGAATACCTTGGTTTCTTATTAGTTTAAAGCAAAAAAAAAAAACAAGCAACTCCAAAAGAAAAGGCCTAAGCACACCTGCATAAAAAAAAAAGCCAATTATGTCTTGATGTGTTACGAGAACCTGCTCAATGCTTTTATTTTAATGCATGCAATTTTAGTTTTTGATTCTCTAAGGTTAAATATGAGGCAGGTATTTCTTCATATAAGTATCTCCAAAGCATGGCTATTTGCTTTCAAGCAGCTAATTTTTTTTTCTTGCCTAGGAAAATATAATAGTTTTGTTTCTTTCGTTGGATACACAAAAAAGGATTCGAAAGAAAAAGAAAAGGCCCTTATTGTTTACTTTGAAATGAATACTTGGTATCTTTTCAAATTTTACTTTTGATAGCGATCTAATTAATGAATAAGTCAAAGATTACTTGGCCAAATAGCTATATCTATGGCTGGCATTGGACCCTTTTTTTTTCATTATTTCTAATGTCATTTAAAGGTCCCACCCTACAAATCTTTACCATAAGGTTTAAATGAGAACGTTTATATCATCTTTTTCACGTGCTGTAACATTGGTAAGTGTTGTAACAAGCCAAGAAAACTCGTTTTAGTGGATTGTAGAAAGGCAAAATAGATAGAATTTAGTCCAAGATGTTCGAATCCAAAAATATTAGCCGAAAAGAAAACCAGGCTATACATAACGGGGTATGTATTCCTTTTTAAAGCAATTATCTCTCTTTGCTTGCTTCTTAAGCAAAAGAGAAAAGCTTGTCAAAACAGTCTAAATAATTTCACTAAAGAAAAGACCATATCGATCACGGCAGCACATCGATACAAACCCAACACTCTTACAAAAGTTATTGTTCATCATTATTCATAACATGATACCTACACTGATTCAGTTCTCTAGAAGAGACGATCTACAAAGTGACTCAATCCCTCAGTGAGCGTTATTTATTTTGGAGCAATTAAGATTAGCTTTGCGATAAATTTTGCAAATTGTTTCCGCAAGTATCTCTACAATCTATAAGCTTTCTAAAAACTAATATTTCTTTCCTTCTGCTAATTTACCTGTCGATGACTAAATGATTCGAAAAAAGCCACTTATTAAACCAAAGCAAAGGCTTACTCATCTCTAAAACTGTTTGAATTTAGGGTGTCAGGCACAAAAAAGACAAATAAACTTATTTTGAGCTAAATTCCATTGGTCCAAAAAATGTAACCTTGTCCTCACATCTGAAATTGAAACGTTGTATGATCTTGATTACAACGTTTTGGCAAAGCCTTCTTCCTCTCTCTCTCTCTCTCTCTCTCTTTTTTTTATCTCTCTCACTTTTTTTTCATGAGCAAGAAATTCTCACCGGCCTTTACTTTCCCGTTTAGAGGAATCTGGTTTCTCTTGAGTCATCCCAAGGTAAAGAAAGAAAAACAGGTGGAAGGAGCCTACAACGTATATTAAAAAATAAAGCTTATTCTATAGCAATTATGGCTCAAGACGATGAGTCCTATTCTTTTGACCATTTTGTTTAGCGCATTCTCAATCGGTTTCTCTATCAAGTATCTTTTGCCTGGACTAGCAAACAAGATGATTAGCTGGCATTGGCCTCATTGGATGTCTTGGTTTGTTTCGATCATGTCTACTGTTCTCGAGGGTGCTATCATCAACTTGATCTTCTTTGCCATCATGGTGCCTATCTTTCAGGACTCTGTGTTTGACGCCACTTTAAAGGCAAGAGGTCTTGAACGTATCTTTGAGGAAGAAGAGGAAAGAGATACTCCTAGACTAGTCGTTTGTTGGCGCAACATGCGTTCCAGTTTACTTGTAACATGGATTTTGATTACCATTAAGGTACACCCATATTTATTTCATTGGTAAAAACTATACTAAAATTCGTATGTTAGATTTTGCTTTTGGTATTAACAGCTCCTCTTCAATTGGTGCCTATTGTTGGTAATGCACTTGCTTGTACTATTAACGGATGGCCAACGGCGTAAGTAACAAATAAGGGAAAAAAAAATTTAGTCTAACAGGAAAATCTTTTTTTTTTTTTTTTTTTTTGCGGGTAGATGGAACCTCCGATTGCATTATGACATTGAGTTACGTGGATACAAGGTTTCTGAATCTTATCACCATGCTAGAGACAACAAATGGACTTATGTCAGCATGGGTGCAGCTGCCTTTGCTTTAGAACTTATTCCCCTCTTTAACATCATCTTCACTTGGACCAATATTATCGGTGCAGGACTATGGGTAGCTGATGAGTATGAAAGAGAAAACACACTTGTGACCAGCGATACCAAAGATCGTTCTGTCATCTATCCTATTGCACAAGCACCAACTACTTCTTCTCCAAGCAATGAACGTACCCCATTGTTACAACAAGAACAATAAATATATCTCTCTTTTATGATTCCCCCCCTTAAATATATGTTTCATGTTCAAGTGTCTATGTATTCAAACGTCTTTTGTTTGAGTTGGTTTGAAAGATTGCCTGTATGTTTAATTCATACCCCCTAGTGACACAGAGATTTTCTTGTACGGTAAGAAAATCTTGAGGCTGTGAACTTGTTTCACAAATACCAAAAGAATCTTACAATGTTATTGTCTGCGAGAACAAGCAGCATACAGGAAAGCAGGGAGAAAATCAAAGAAACAAGTACTTGATCTTTTTTTTTTTTAGTTCAACCAGTACAAGAAGTAATCCTTGTACTTGACTATCTTGTCTTGTATGAAACAGATCTATCAATCCTAGTTTCCCCCAAGGTGATTGAAGCCTAAATTTAATTCAAAATCCTATGCAGATTAATTTCTTTACGAATCCAAGTTAGGATAGTCGCTTTATTCTAGAAGTATTCATATTTTCGAGAAATGCTACTTTTATATTAAGTATACTCTTAAATTGAATGGCATTTTAGCACTTGAAACAATACAAGTTCAGAGGGATTGTTACTCTTGTATTATATACTCTTGTATTATATACTCTTGTATTATATACTCTTAAATCGAGCAACCAATGTAGCGAATTATACCAAAAAGCCTAGTCATTGAAACACAGTCAAGATACATGAGTACTAAAAAGACAATTGTGTAAAATTATGCAAGAAACATGGTATGATTTTTTAAGGTACAAATCTCATTCTATCTTCTCTTTCTTAATCTGACTCTGATGATCATCCAAAAAAAAAATCTCATTGTGTGTTTCCTTAAGCTTAAAGACATAACCTCCCCCAATGTCATCAGTTTTTCCCACTAGTAGCGTAAAATAAGGAGGAAAGAAAAGTACTTTGATTTCCCAATATAACCATCTGGACAACTGAATATGTTTGCGCTCCAATCTTTTTTTGCGGCTCAACTCGTTAAACTAGCCTCAAGTTAACAACTCACTTTAGTATGACACTAAAAATCCAATAGACTCTGCTATGATCACCTTTCCAACGAGTGAAAGCTAACTGACCAAGGATATTTCCAATCTCTGCATTGACTCATATGTACCTTTCTTCATTCCTTTGCGGTTCTAGATTAGATGCTCTCGGGTAGACTTTGTGACATGCTGAAAGTGAGATCACTCTTTGGTAAATTCTCGTTTGGGAATGAGCCATGTGCTATACTTGAAGAACACCCGAGTAAACTTGCGGGATACTCTATTGATAGCCATTTCTCTTGCCAAGATAATAGCCTCTTGTTGTCCTCGGAAGTTCCAAGACTTTTGGAGTGTTTCTTTCTTCTTGATATGCCTCATTAGTTGAAGTTGTTTATGACTTTAGTAACATTGGAGCAGGGTGCATCAACACCTTCAAAGAAATACTATCTGCCTTTTGTATGTTTGACGGTAGCGTTAGTCATAAAAGAGCATCTTGTTTAGTTGCTTATAACAATAATGAAAGAAAAAAAGAAAGAAAGAACAAATGACGTATCCTTTAGAGTTGTAGCAAAAAAAAATCGGACCTGAAAAGTTCATACAGCCTATTATGTTTATAGCAATAATAAAAGAAGAAGCAAATTGCTTATTTCGCCTATTTTTCCAAGTCAACAGAAAGCTCACCTCTCTATAAGGAAGAAAACCTCAAGCTAAACCTCGACAAACAAAAGCTTGTGTAGACTTTAAATAGAATTTCATTTAATTTCTTGATTGGAAAGCCACCGATTGGAGCCAGTGAAATGGTCAATGGAAGCACAAACATAAGATTGAATCCCCGCCTCCTGTTTAAAAAAAGCTCGGCACTGGTAATCTTACATGCGT
>JAIWNE010000132.1:0-88619 GCA_025331445.1 Blakeslea trispora | reverse complement strand
TTTAGGCTTATTTGTAGCTCAGATGTCATTTTTTGTAATAGGAATGCCGTATCGGGTGTATCTAGATAGAATCGCATGGTTGGCTTTGATAAAGGTACCTTTTGGAATCATAAGAAGCGGTGCAGAATACAAATATGAATTAATTTCCATGACTAGAGCCTTCAGTAAGCACCTTAATTGCTTTGCAGTAGCTGCGCTTGAAAAAAAGATACAGCCTTTACCGAAATTATTTTTTTTTCGTAATTTTTTTTTTGACAGCCAACTTGAAGCAACATGCAAGGTCATGAGCAACACCAAGTAAGAGATCACTCGTCATCAGTATACACAAGAGTCAGAAACATAGATGAAGAAAGTAAATAGCATAGAAAGTCTAAAAAAAACGAAAAAAATAAAGATGAGACGCGATCCTTTACACATGTCCTTTGTCATCAGCATGTTGTGTCCTTTAGTTGCGATTAGGTACCTCATGAGTCCAGCCAACAATGAGAGCAACAGTCAGAAGTAAACATTTGATAAAGAGGGGTTCATTTGGTAAGATAGTCAAGTAAAAATAATCTAGAAGCGGTATTTCACTTGTCACGAAAGAGATTTAAAGAGATGAAGCAACCTCATCTGAGATGGAACACACATGTAAGCATGAGCAATGACATGAAGACACAAAAGAAAAAACCCACAAGCAGTAAAGTTGGAAAGAACCCCAAGTTCAACCAAAAAGAGATTTGGCAAGCATTAAAAGCACAGACCATAGTAGTGGAAGGAGCATAGGCGGATAAGAAGCATTTCTTGAAGATGAGTTGGATAGATGGCGACATGAGAAGAGACCAAGTACCCTGAACGACGGTATATTAGAGAGAAAAAGTATCTCTTGAATTTAGGACACTGACCAGTGGCAATAGTTAGAGAGAAAGATCACATGAGCACATAAGAAGGAAGGTAGACATGAATAACACAGACATAGGATGGAAGCATAGTAGGCAATTGGATGTGTGTTTGTCAAAATGCTCCAAGGAAATGACTACAAACAGAGCAAGTTAGTAAATGCGATGCAAAGAATAAGATAGACAAACAAATGGAGAAACCGAAAGACCTAAGGCAAAGCAATTTGAAAAAGAAGCATCGATCCAGATAGACAGCATAAATAGAGATTGTATTCAGATAGCAGTCAAAGAAGAACAAGTTTGAGCAACATGGTATAGAGCAGACAGTTTGGATAAAGAAGTTGTAGAAGAGATGGTGAAAAGTAGCACAGAAGAAGGTGACATGGAAAAAGGATTGTCCATCAGAGCTTATGATGAGTATGTATATAAGTGTATATAAAGTTGATGATAAGCAATAAATACGGATGGTGAGGTGGAAGATGCTAAGAAATAAGAAAAGAAGCGTAGTCGAGTTATTACGATGTTGCTATCATAAGGTGATATGCATGTAGCTAATGTAAAATAAAAGAGTCAGTGATGTTGATGGATAATATGATATTAGAATAAAAAAAAAAAAGAGATAAAAGTGCTTACCTTTTGCTGTGCAATCAATAGAAAAAAGAGAGAAAAAAGAAAATGGGGGATTGTGAAAAAATGACCAGTATATATGAGAAATATGGCAGTGATGGGAAGAAAGTATGATTTCATTAACAGATCCAAGCCAAAATTGTACAGAAAAGGAAAATGTCTTTGATTTGCATAAACAGATCTTATTAGTGATCAATTAAAGGAACGCTTTTGTAAAGGAGATCCTAAAGAAATACCAAAGTAGAATCTATAAAAAAGTTGATAGCAAAGCGTCAAGCTGTCTCAAAATTATACATGTATATGAATGAACCATTTTTTAACATACAAGTAACTAGCGTAAAAATAAAATGTATCAAGAGCAACCCTTTTATATAGTGTCGCTCTTGTTAGAGATATAATAGACTATAACAATAGGATGGCACATCAGAAGCCAAATGTGATAAGATCATTCATTTATTGTAAAGGCTCATTGACACAAATACTTCTTATGACACCCTTTGAATCCATTTATAAATCAAACACTGAAAGATCCTAATTTCAATTTGATTATATTGTCATTTTATGATAATTTTAAATGACCCAAAATAATATAATATGGTGAACATCAATACCATCAAAATTCAGCACATAAATAGACCTCTTAGACGCACAAAATGTCTCTTGCTTAAGAGTAACTCACGTATGGTTTAGCACTGGAAAGCAATTGATCGAGTATAGATGTTGATGATTTTTCAGTTGATCTTTTTGGTTGAAGAGCAAATGTCCTTACAAGCAGTTTGTTCATGATTTGGCATCATTGTAAGTGATAAAAATACTTTAAATGGTACTGTGCTACTTTGTAAGGTTGTCAACTTTACTTCAAATATAATTGTATAGAGAAGTATATAGGAAATTTAGATGGTTTGGGATAACAGTTTTTATAAATCATGATCAGAACCAGGAGCATTTGTATATTTCATTATGAGAGCTTGAAGTAACTTTTACTCGAAATCAAATAATTTTTCATAAGCAGTTTAATATCATTGAATTGTTATTTTTATTGTATGTTGTCTTGAGCATACATTCATCATCATATATCTATCTCTTTGATCTAAAGGTATACCTTTTTTAAGTATCTTTTTGAGAAACTGGTCAACCATATTCCAGATTTTTAACTTTTGTTAACTAAGCAATCACTTTCTAGGATATCTGTAGGTGCTTTTTATTAATTTATTTTATTTTATTTCGACCTTTTCCAAGATGACCTACCATCTTGCATGCTCATGTAAGTTTGAGATGTCGACATGCAGAACAGATGAGCAGCGAGAAAGCTAACATGTGCACATAGAAGTTGACTTCTAACTAATGGGTTATATATTTCTTACTGGCTGTAATTATTCTAGTCAGTTCTTAATATGCAAAAGCAAGTCAGAGCACATGAAATCAATGCTTCATGAAAACGATATTTTTATTAAAATCTAAGGATTGTGTCTTTTTTCTACTATTCAACTGTAATTATCTTTTTGACTACATCTCCTTCTTAATAATTAAATAATTGAGTTCATCACAATCTTAAACACTATTTTATTTTTGATTGAAGCGTATGATGCAAAGAGAGGAAATAAGCCGAATCATCAACATTTACCTTTTTCTTGTGATGGAAATTCGCTACTCTGATTGGCCGATTTCAAAGAAGGTTCCAGGTTTATTCTCTCTTTACCTACATTAGGATAGCTGACATACTTTAAAAGCAAATTCACCCCAAAGTTCCGTGTTATTTATGGGGGTGACATTATTCTCTTTCCTTTTTCTTATCTCTTTTTTTCTCGACTTTTTTTTTCCTTCACTCTATTGAATACTACACCCTTTATTTTTCCTGAATCTCGAGAGTGTTTCCTTTCCAAGTTAAGGTGTATTATTCAGGCCATGCTACATGATTGCTAACTTATCCGTTCTTTTATCTGTCTAGAAAGAGGCTTGTTTTTTAGGTTTGTTCACGATCAATTTGGGCAGCTCAAGTCCTTATCATACAGTCACTCATCTTACCATCACAAAGCAGACAATTGCAGTTTTTAAACACGCCACCACTAAACCACTTGGAAAAGATCACAACTACACTTTCTTCCAAATTATCAGTGATGGAGAGGCTTACATTAACATGAGAATTCTTTTAGTCGCGTCTAATATAAAGCAAAGGTAAGCAACTCGATGGTATTACATATGGCTTTATAATCTAACATTTTATGAAAATAGATAATGTATTAGTCACACTGTTAGATGATTGTTTTATGATGAGGCCCAATAAATCTTTGAAGCAGAGTAAGATATTGTTCAATTTCTACAATTGATTACCTGACTCACGTATAAACCTTTGAAGATAGTATGGAGTCATTATCATTTCTGATTGAATCAACTAAACATTCGGATTGCACCTTCAGCTTGTGATAACAGTCTTTTATTTCTTCAACTCATTGAAGAGACTACTTTCACTCTCCAAACAACAATACCTAGCCGAATTTACATCTGATTTACTAGAGATCAATCCTATGAATGACAAAATGGAATTAAGAGGTAAAGTTATAAGTAAAAGTTGGGAGTTTTATTCAAAGAAAGATGCCATCATTGTCAACATCATTTCCGGTGAAAGAATCAATTCAAGTTACATATCAAAAGCACTTTGGATGATCAAAGGTTCTTTAAAGGGTATCATTTTTTTGAAAGGTAAGTATCTATGAGGTGGATTACAGTAAAGCTAGTTGGACTATTTTTTTATCATTTGGGAAATAAAAACGTATTATGATGGATCAACTGGAAAGCGATCTTGGATTATTGCTAGCATTGACCGAAAATGGTGATGATTGTTGATGATATACTCATTTCGATAAACATGTACAACAACCATTGTCTTGATAAAAGAAGTGAATGGATCCTCTTCTAAAGCCTACAATTGATCCTTCTTTCTCTTTTATGACTTCTCAACCAGGCATTCTGATTCATCATTCAGTCCAATATCAATTTCAAGCTTTTAAAGTTGTTTATCTACACTGTTAATTTGCCTAGTCTAAAGTTGACTTCCAATGTTCAAACAACAGTACTTAAAAGAGATAATAAACATTCATCCTTGTTTAGTGAGAGTCATTAGTGAAAAAAATAGCGATTAGTAGGATCATCATTACTTTTCTTTCTTTCCTTTTCACTTGTTTCAAAGTAGCATTTGTTTCTTTTCTCTTTATAACTTCTCTTTAAGTTGTTGCTCATAATCTTACACCAGCATCTATCTTTTTCAGGTTTTTTGAGCACTGCTTACCCTCATACAATGCAATTTGAATCAGCCCAAAGTATACCACCTCACTTTATACAAAGATGAGTGCAGTTTTTTATTTTACCTAACTGCTGGAATGTCTGTTATTCATTTTGCCAGTCATTATTTAACTTAAAGACACTTACAGCAACAACGAGTCCTTCTCCATGTGCTCATGTTGCTTCAGTGATGGTGATGAGAGATCTCAAGATCGACATTCAGTCATGATCGTAACTTTCTTGTACTACTGTCTTAAAATTCAAAAGTATGAATGGCAAACATCTTCTCTCAACCATGCTATTTTATTTTTACACCTTTTTACACTTCTTTAGCTTTCTACACCTTGTTATGATTACACAAAAATTCAAAATTAGCTCTTTGGCCTTTGGCTTTATAAATTTAATGGCTTATGCTTCTTTATCATCTCTTTCAGCTTGATATCTTTATTTTGTCATATATCTGAGTTTACTTTAGGATTCCTTCCAAATACCTCTTCTTTACCTTTAAATTAAATTTGCATACATCTTTACTTTTTACCTAGACTGTTTCACCTCTTTTAGCCTAACCCCCATTTACCATTCTTGTACATATTTTTGCATAAAATCTGAAATTGATCCCCCCATTTGATCATCTCTTCATTTTCACTGCTATTTTTTTTTCCCTTTTCAGCCGAATCTCTTTCTCACAGATTATTTTTCTTAGTCTTTTTATTTATTTTATGGCCTTTGACATGTAAAAAAAACCGAGATCAAGTCATCTCTTCAGATCAGCTTCAAATTCAAAAACTAACCTCCCTTAAGTCTCTATATTACATTTCAACAAGAAAATCCATTACTTTAATCATTTCAAAAGTCAATACAGCCATGCCTTTAAAAGCTGAATATTGACCTCAATCAGAAAAAGCTCACTCCAATACTTTTAAAACTCCTATACGCCGTGGTGTGAGTTGGTTGCCTCTGCTTCATATTAGACGCGATCAAAAGAGTTCTCATAATAGTGCAATCATCTCCGCCACTGATAATTCAGAAAGTATCGTAATTATTGATCTTTTCCAAGTGATTTAGTCAAGGCGTGTTTAAAAAACTGCAGTTGTCTGCTTTGTGATGGTAAGATGAGTGACTGTATGATAAGGACTTGAGCTGCCCAAATTGATCGTGAACAAACCTAAAAGATAAATCTCTTTCTAGACAGATAAAAGAACGGATAAGTTAGCGATCATGTAACATCACTTGAGAGAATCACCTTAAGTCGGAAAGGAAACACTCTCGAGATTTAGAAAAAAAAAGGGTGTAGTAATCAATAGAGTTAAGGAAAAAAAAGTCGAAAAAAAAAAGTGGAGGAAAAAAAGCCGAGAAAAAAAAGGAAAGAGAGTAATATCACCCCTATAAATAACATGGAATTTTAGGGGCCAATTTACTTTCAAAGTATGTCAGCTATCCTACAGTGCTTACGGTCCCAAATGGCGGATTTCAAAAATCATTTGGCGGTTTCCAAAAATCCAATTGGCGTTGAAATAGGTGAACACAGTTTGCTACCCGTATGACAAAGCAAATTCTCAACTATAAAATTTATATCACCAGCTACTTTTACTTTTTCCTTTGGTTCACATCCAAAATATACGGGAATTAGTAAAAGTAAGCTTACTATATTCTATATTATTATCATTATCCAATTTGTAACATATATAATTTTATCAATAAAGCTGACCCAAACATACTATAAAATTAAGAACCCAAAACCGTCAAAAGTCACATTTGAAATCATCTCCTATATTTCAACGTAGAATGAAAAATCAATAAGCGTTAAAAAAAATATCCAATCAGCAGTTTTCAAAATGTCAATGAGCGCATACCGAGATTTCAAATAGCGTATTCTCAAAAAACCAAATGGCAGCATTATGAAAGCTTTTAGCGTACATGTTGTTTATTTTATTTGCTCTTATTAAAGTGGTTGTTTATTTCTACACTTCTCCAAAGCTGCAACAGAGTGCTCAATTGACTTGGTTATTATATCCCGAGGTATATCATTACAAGCATCGCGAATTCTTGTGAACAAGTCTTTCTTATCGTTGAATTTACTACGTTTAACTCTATTTTTGACTAACAACCAAAATTACTCTATGGGGTTTAGCTCAGGAGAGTAAGGTGGAAGATATACACATATATAGTCTCTGCTGGTGATTAGCGTTTCTATTTCCTGATTGTTGTGGATAGGTGCATTATTCATTACGAGATAAAAGCCTTTTAGTTCAGGGTGTTTGTCTAACTGGTCAAGTGTCCCTCTCAAAAAATTGAGATAATGTCCTGTTGTAGTGCCTTTTTTTCCTGCTTTTTTACTTTCAGTAGCTTTTCTTTTGCGACCTCCAAAAACTTTGATTCTATTATTCATTTGAGGAACTCGTACTTCAATATTAACAACCCCAACAGTAGCTATTGTCTTTAAAATAGAATGTGATTCAGCTTTTGCAGATGGTGTTGAAGCGATAGCTGGAGCACCAGAAGCTGATCGTCCATACGAAGGCCTCATGTTGATATCGAAGCCGGATTCATCAATAAAGATGCAGTTTCGAAGAAAATCCATGTCTGAACTATCGTATTTCATTACCCAATCGTATTTTGCTTGGATACGAGCAGGATCGTTTCGAACTTTAGGTTGACGTTGCAACCTTTTGATCGTCAAGTTACACTCATGTAATATGAAGCTATTGACAGTTGATTGTTTCAACGTAAATCCTTCAAAAGTTTTTGTTAAACTATCTACAACTTCGTTGGTTGTAGTGTAAGGCTTATTGTCAAAAAGCTCAAGAATGTGTAACTTTTGTGGCTCTTGAAGCTGACTCTTGGCCCGACTGCTTTTGTTAGTCTGGTTTTCATATATGTTCCAACAGGGTTCTGTTCTGATTCGTTTTGCCCAAGTTTGAGCAGTTCTCTCGGCAATTCCAGCATACTCTGCTGCTTTAGCTGGCGAAAAAAAATTGATTTTTAAGTGGTAAAGGAACAACATTTTCTTATCGTCCGTATAAGACGTGTAGCTCCTAACATTGCCAACTTTGTCAGCAATAGTCTTATTCACTTTTTCGATAACGAGTGATATTCTGCTCTCTAAGTTCTCGTCTTCGGCATCGAGCTCAATGGGAACAGGTTGACAATCATTATATTCACTTAGATTAGTCAAGTTTCGAAGATTGAATTCCTCTTCTTCTTCGATAATGTAGTCCATGGCCTCTGCACCGTCTTCCGTAGTTATTCCGCCCTGACCGTCCTCAATAAAGAATTTATGCGTGTTGCTCATTTGAAAAATATTTAAAGTAAAAGAGAAGTCTTTTAGAATGTGGAAGTCTGCCATTTGGTTTCTTGAGGATACGCTATTTGAAATCTCGGTATGCGCTCATTGACATTTTGAAAACTGCTGATTGGATATTTTTTTTAACGCTTATTGATTTTCATTTTACGTCAATTGGATTTTTGGAAACTGCCAAATGATTTTTGAAATCCGCCATTTGGGACCGTAAGCACTGTAATGTAGGTAAAGAGAGAAAAGAACTGGAACCTTCTTAGAAATCGGCCAATCAGAGTAGCGAATTTCCATCACTATGAAAAAGGTAAATGCTGATGATTTGGTCAACATCCTCTCTTTGCATCATACGTCTCAACCAAGAATAAAAAGTGTCTATGATAGTGATGAATTCAATTATCCAGCTAAAAGAATAAGATGGAGTCGAAAAAACAATCACATTTGAATAATGGAAAAATATAGAGACAATCGTTACATTCCAACAGAGACATCATTTACATGAAGCATTGATATTATATGCTTTGACCTATTTTTGCATATTAAGGACATACTGTAATTGTTATAGCTTGTATAAAATAAGTATTTAAAAAAAAGATTCTGCTCACGAATAGAAAAGAGACAGAATCAAACATCCCATTGACAAAACGTTTGCTCTAGATTTAATTCAAACTATGTAAAAAAGTATTCTTTTACTTAAAAAAAGCTGACTCCTACAAGCACATGTTAGCTTTCACTCTACTCATCTGTTGTGCATGTTGACATCTCAAACTTACATGAGCATGCGAGATGGTAGGCCATGTTGAAAAAAGCTTAAGAAAAAGAAAAGATAAATAAAAGCACTTACGGCTACCCTAGGGGGCGGTTGTTTAAATAAATAAGGTGGAATATCTGGAAAGTGATTGGCTAGTTCTCTGAAAATTGCATCAATAAAGGTACATCGTGTAATTAAAGAGATGGGTATGTAACGAAGAATGTTTACGTTCAAGGTAATAAATAATCTGAACAAGAATTGGATTATATATATTTTAGGAAAAAAAAGAATGTTGATTTATCAGCGAATTCGATTGATGCTTGAATAAAAAAAGATTCGAATGTTCATTGTTAGAAATATAAAAACATTCAAGAACGAATTAACATATTTTAAGGAGAAATTAAACAGAACATGATTTAGTGCCAACCACCCTACCCATTATTTATTTTCTTAAAAAGAGAGAAAGAAAAAAGAGAAAGAGAAAGAGAAAGAGAAAGAGAAAGAGAAAGAGAAAGAGAAAGAGAAAGAGAAAGAGAAAGAGAAAGAGAAAGAGAAAGAGAAATAAAAAAAGAGAAAGAAACAAAGAGAGACACAGAAAGAGAGCGAAGCCAACTGGTCAGAACCATCCAAATGTCTAGACATAAATGAGATTAGAAAAAGCAATAACTTAGGCTTCCAAAGATCTAAATAACTTACCGTTTTTTTGGTGATTGGGGTGAAGAACTACCTTCATAGCAGTCATTGATGTCAAAATCTAATTGAGCATCAAAAGAGTTAGATGCCAAATCGACAGAAGGAACAGTCTGTTTGGAGATTTTTAGATTAAATTAGTCGAAAGTCGAAAAGTGAAATTGAGTTAGAATACCTTTCTCTTCTTTGTTTGTCTTTTCGAGTGATAATAATGTTTTATCAACTCGTTCTTCAACCAAGAGTCAACGCAACGGTCTAGAGGAATGCGTTTTTGTCTCAAGTAGGTGGTGAGATACTTGCGACAGCTCTTCTTGAACTCATCATCAAGGTTGCGATAGGTTATATTAGCCCAGTCCTGTTTGGCCAACTCCATATCATTAATCATCAGATCAACTGCAACTGAACCAGTGTGGAAAATCGTTCTTTTCCATGAAGCCATTGCTTCGATTTTTTTCTCCAAGACGGTATCACGATCATCTGGCTTAATGATAACGGCATCTTGCAACCAAAATTGGATAAAATACACCACTCGGCTGTTGAAAGGCTGCTTGATGTTTTGCAATTGTGATGGCATGGGATACGAAATTCTTAGATAAAGTGGAACACTATCATTTGTTTGTTCAATTGAAAAGCTCATTTGATCAGATGAATCAGGTAGTCATAAATATGTTTTGTTAATTATCAGCATGATACATCTAGTATACAGTAAGCCATACCAAAGACAGAGCTCTGTGTTACATTGTCTCTTCTGGAAACAAATTGTTTCACCACTGCTAGTTCTTCTTTCAAGGTGTTTACATCATTGCGCAATTCTACCATGTTATTTGTTAGCTGCCTGCAGGCTTGATAGATGAACATGATTTCGTTGGTCAAAGGCATATTGTTAATGATTTAATTTGGGTTGAAAGTGTTAAATAGATGTGTTTGGTTTGAGAGAAAAGATGTAAAAGTATAACTGTAATATAAGTAAAATGGTTTTGTTGGTTTTGAATGATCTCTTTTTATAAGTAAAAAAAGGGTTTATTTAATAAACCTAACAATGTTAGGGAACTCCATTCTTCAGATGCATTTGTACCCGAAGAATGATAAGCTAAATTTTGTGGTTAATGAAATTAAATTGGAGGGGACCCATTAGTTGTATCTGGCTTATGGAAAGTTAGTCCAACTTCGATAAGCACTTGCATTGATGTACCAAAAAAGGAATGTAATATAAATCAGTATACTCTTCAACAGTGTCAGTTTAAACAGCATATATGCTTAATTGAACGTTTTTATAAAAATTTTGTTACAACGATGTTTGCTATTTAATATGACAGTAAATAGCAAATCATATATATCATCTCGATGACTTTAAGTCTAATTTATAATATTTAAAAACAGTTAATCTTACATAAGATGTAGATTTGTTGGTCATTATATGTTCGCATTAGACCGTCAACTATTTCATGCTGGATTAACGTATCTTAGTATATAAAATAAGCATTAACTAGTATAATAGCCATAAAAAAAGTAAATAAAATCACAGCAAGTGAGTTCATTAGCAACTTGACTATCAGTGATACAAGCAATATGTATTACAATTGATACAACATGTACTTTACATTTGCTTACTTAAGACATCAAATGTGTATTCCGCATTGTATCTTCATAGAGCAAACATCCAAGTTCAAAATCATCTAGATTAACGTTGTTGATTTATTCAGACAAAATGGTTTTTGTTTTTACATGTATTCGTAATAAATACATTAGAGCTTTGTAGTGGTGATTCAACTATTTGTATTAGCTTTTTGCAAATGATTAGCCTTCAACTTTAATGTTTGCTTTTGCTAAGCCAAACCATTAGTTTGTTTTTATTTACAACATCTATAACAAACATGTTTGCGTCTAAAGTTCTATTAAGTCAATACTAAATTTGTTTGTAAGTCAAAAGCAATTTCGTCTGCTTGTTTGCCAACACTAAGCCTGATCTTGTATTTATAAAACTAAAATTAGTTCAATTTTAACAAACAAAAGATTAATAGTAAATGTCATATAAATTTATCTGTCAATTAATGTGTTTGACGTTTTTTATAGTCTCTATTCTCTACTCAAACTCATTACTCTTTATCTATTATTCAAAAATGTCTTCTCATATTTGCGTCATTTGCAACTCATCTTTCGATAGCTCCTTTGCTCTCAGCATTCACTTTGATAGATGTTTAGAAGAAGATGCTAGAAATGCACTTGCTAATTTCAGATCAGAAAACGTTGGAAATACGTAGATGTCTGATGTTGATATGGATGAGCCAATTTTTACTTTTGATGATGAGCAACCAGAGACAAGTAAGTGATACCAAACCTTATTTATAGAAAACCAATGCTCTTACCTCTTTTCATATGTAGTTGAAAGCAATCCTGTTGTCATTGAATGGACTGAAGAAGCAACTTTAGACGATTTCCATATGACAGTTATGCAGTTCATTCAACTCTTGGACAAATACAAATTGCCTCGTCAAGGACAAAGAGGTTATCAACTTTATAAACACCCATATTTTACAACACGGTGTCAATGCTAGTAAATATCAATTCTCATTTTCAATCAACTTCTTGATACTTATCTTTAACTTTCACTTATGCAGTACCTTTTGTATCAAGATACTTTAAGTCGCCTGATACACACAGACGTATCATGAAAAGAGATTCAACTGCCACTGTCCAACACGATGTATGCCCCAAAGGTTGTTACATGTATCCAGTTGGTTGCCCTGATATAATGGTCTGCCCAAATCCCAACTGTGGTGCGCAGAGATACAGAAACGCTGACGAGGTCGTTGCCTTGAGCAATTCTTTACAGTTTAATTATACTTGTTTTTGCCTTTTAGTTGGCGCCCTTTGAGATTTTGGATCACGGCTTTTGAGACTGTCTTTGCGGCCTTTGCCAAAAAAATTGCTTTGATTGAACTGTAGTTCGCGGTCTTTGAATCGGGCAATCGATATTACTCTTCAAAGAAATGCTTTGCAGAGACATTTCAAAATACAACTCAAAAAATATATTTATACACTTGCTTCAGAAAGTTAAAACGTTTTGTATTGCTAATGAGCTTTTATTTTTTTTATTAATTTCTTTTCATAACATATTTCAAACTACGAAATTAATTTTTTTAGAGCATGGGCTCAAGATTTAAACACTTGTCAAAGAAAGTTGTGGCATGTCTAATCCAACCTTCACAGTCCGAGACAGTTACCGTTCTTGCAGCCACATCAATATGGGGGATGAGAGTATCCTTTTCGGTAACCTCGCCTCTGCGCACATTCATCTTGATTTTGGACCACATTTCCTCAATTGGATTGAGGAAAGGGGAGTACTTTAGGAGATACATGCATTTGTTCCCGCGAGAGACGATCAGGTTTTTCACCTCCTTGCTAGTATGAATGGGCGCATTGTCCATAACCAAGTACCGGCCTTGCATGCCGTGCGAGTCCAGAACATCCATAGTTGCCGCGAGGAATTGGAGGTAGTGGGTCGTTCTTGTACCCACACGGCCGTTCACCACATCGACGCCGGTTTCAGAGAGTTGCAACTTTCTCTTTTTTTTTCCCCCAGAAACAGCAGTAGGGCGACGCACTATCAAATTCACAATGCCTTTTTCGCACATGGCGCCGATAATCGAGATGGATACACCACGCTGAGTAGCAACTTCAATTTTTGCCGGCGTACCAGAAACAGAGCGACCAAATGTTCTTTTCATGTTCATGTTGAACCCAGCCTCGTCGATGAAGATGCGATTCTTCATGTAGTCAAAGTCATCCAAAGAGAGCCAAAGAGAAACCCGATCCTTTCTCAGCTAAAGAGTCTCAGCGGTGTTACGTGCCTTCGGTAACTTTTCCAGCTTCTTCATCGTTAAGTTGCAATGCTTTTTCGAATGCTTCGAGATAGCATAAATGGTGATCTCCAACCCTGGAACAGCCTCCATGACGGCCACTCTTGCTTTGTTAAGAGTGGCATCGGCCTTTTTCTCATAGAAGTCCAAGAAGAAAAGCGAGTGTGCCTGGAATAGCTTTTGATTACCATACTTGCGCTCTTTTGGAGGAGCAGGAACAGGAGCATTTCCTTCTTCATCGCTGTCAACCTCTATGGTCTCCTTCTTTCTTGCTTCTTCCATCAAGATGCGAGCCTTACGGACATAGTCCTGGGCAGTACGGACTACGATCCCTGTTTCCCTGGCAGCTTCAGAGGCGAACTTTCCTTCCAAGAAGACCAGACGGAAGAGTTCGTTGACCTGTTAAATGAACAATAATATTAGTTTTTTTTCTTAACTTTGTAATGTAGTTTAGTGCTTTACCTGAGTCTTTACTATCTGGTGGGCCTTTGGGATCGCATCAACATCAACGCTGCCTTTGGAATTTTTGTTGGCCTTGCTGCCTGCTGTGTTTAAATTGACGGCGACAGGCATAAAGTTTGACAATGTCAAAATTTGCTGAACCTCATTGTGAGGGCTGTTGGTGTTGACCCATTCCATTTCTACTGCTTGAGCAAAGTCGTCTTGAACGCTACGAGTTTCGTATCGCTCAAAGGCATCAGCTTCAAGTCCTTGGAAGCATTCTTCAACCATAGCGCAGTGCTTGTCCATAACAATAGAGTAAGAGTTGTTGGTGCTTGACATTTTTAGTAGGTAGAAAATAATAAGAGTATCAGTGAGAGATATGGAATGTTAGAAAGACAAGTTACTCATTTCTCTTATAGAAAAAAATTAACAGCCATCATCTTGTCAAGAACGACAGCTATGATATCAATGTATGTAATGAACATAGTTAAAACGTCATTAATAATCAGTGGAAGAGAGTTTTAGACAAGATAATGATGAGCGCAGAGTACATAAAAATCTTAATGAACGTAATGAACGTAATGAACGTAATGAACGTAAGGAACGTAAGGAACGTAAGGAACGTAAGGAACGTAATGAACATAATGGCGTAATGAACATAAAGAACGCAATGAACGTAATGAACATAATGAACATAATGGCGTAATGAACATTATAAATTTAATGGTGTGATAGCGGAGAAAGTCAGTGCACAGGCTGTCAAAATGTGATGTACATAATAAACTTAATGAACGTAATGAACAAAATGAACATAATGATACAATAATGAAGGCGGAGTATGTAAATCCAGATAAAAAAACCCAAGTGCACACAAGAACTATAATGAACACAATGAACATAATGACGCAACACAGTAAGCAAATTTAATGAACATAAGTATGTTAATGAACACAATGATATCAATGAACATAATCATATCAATAAGCAGAACAATCTTAATGAACATAACATTTTTAATGAACATAAAATTTTTAATGAACATAACATATCTATTGAGCATAACGTTTTCTATGAACATTGCATTTTTGATAAACAGAACGATCATTCTGAAGAGAGCAATTTTATAAAAATCAAAAAGTTCTCATACAATGCAACATAATGGACGCTATCATACTGCTTCTACAACGAAAGAATAGTTGCAAGTGAAAGCAGAAGATGGACGTAATTTGTGTACCTGACATACTTGCGAAGCAAAAAAAAAATTAAAGAGCGCATCAAAAATTTAAATTCAGTGAGCGCGAAATGATGTTCTACAGGCTCGCGAAGACTTTAACAGGAAAATGGCAACACCTATTACTTCAACGGAGCACAGACGGTATGACAAAGAGGGAAAGCATTACGTATCGTCATAGTCATAAAATGTAATTGCTTTCAGGGACGTAAAGAATAGCCAAAGAAACTGCGCTGTCATTTACAGTAAGGTTTATAAGCCAACATTGCTTGTTTACGTATATAACACTGATCTACAAAATTTAATAATTTGCTGAAGCTTTTTTATACATTTATTACACCAATGATATTCTCTACTCTTGTCAAGAAAAACAAGAAGGCGCAAGAAGCAATCTCTACGCAAGAAGCAATTCCTTCGCAAGATTCAGCTATATCGATTGAAACACCAACTGAATTTAGCTTAAATGAAAAAACGAACTACTATGAGTTGCCGCAATCGATCGTTCAACTGGATTCATCTTTTAACCAGAACTTGAGACTAGAAGATAGTGCATCCACAGCGGAAAAGGCTTCTGAAACGCAAGAAAAGTATAAGTCTGCAAAAAGAAGAAGAAACTACTCAGAGGAAGATACCCATAACTGCCTCCACTTATACTTTGATATGGGCTTGACAATACGAGAGATTCATCACATAACAGGAATGTGCATAGGATCTATTCAACTACGTGTCAAGAAACAGAGAAAGAAATACTCTGAAAGACGTAGAGACATCAAAGTTACAGATGAAATGATTGACAACTTAAAGCAGCTTTGCGTGAGGCAAATCTAAAAACAAATAGCTTTACACTTTTAATAAAGCTTGCTTTTGTGAGCATTTTTACTTTACAATTTTAAGAGTGATGTTTGAACGAATAGCAATATATACGCGCAACTTAAAAGCTGAATTGCTGTATTCTAAAACCAAGTGCGTATAAACTAACTTGTGGAAATTCCTGCAAGTGTAAAGTGTTTTTGGAAACTGAACTGTAAAACGCTCAAAATTTTAACTCTTTTATTCATTACGTATGTAGACATCGATGCAAATATATTACCAAACACACTCTACTTATTCCGTACAATTTTAACTTCAAACGTATGACCTACGAGCGCCTTCAAAAAAATTATTTAAGAGTGGTAAGTAGATTGTGTTGTTGCTTATGTAGAATTGCGTTAGAACATTTAGTTGTTAATGTATAACCAAAAAACTTCTTGATCGCTATTTGAAAAACATATATAAAATATTTCAAAAACCAAATATACGTGCTTTAGATTACTTCTGATGGCGAAATTGGTTTTTTGAGTTGTATTTTGAAATGTCTCTGCAAAGCATTTCTTTGAAGAGTAATATCGATTGCCCGATTCAAAGACCGCGAACTACAGTTCAATCAAAGCAATTTTTTTGGCAAAGGCCGCAAAGACAGTCTCAAAAGCCGTGATCCAAAATCTCAAAGGGCGCCAACTAAAAGGCAAAAACCAGTATTATCCCTGTAGCAATTAGACGTGTATTATAAATCCTTCTTCTCTCTCTGAAGTTATAATAAAGCTACTAACAGTCTCAAAAAGTACTCAATAGTCTTTATTATACATCATCTATCAAAGTATACACGTTACATAACACCAAATACGACAAGATGAAATGAAAAAGCTTGGCATTGAAAGTAGTAATGGTAATACGGTTGCTTCTGAATTTTCAGACTTGACTTTTCCACAGATAGAAGATACTGTAACGGTCTAATTAGTAGACTTTTCCTAATATGGACAGCCAATAAAATTTTCTTTTTACCTATAGGCCGGAGTAAGAAAAAAGTTTCCTAACAAAGTATATTTCTATTTTGGGTGAGAAATAAAGACAAGACCAAAATCCGTATTGAGCCCCGCAGGGTAAGAAAAAATTGAGGTTTTTTTTTACATGATCGGCTTCATGAAATGAGACTCTTCAGCTCCATGTTAGACATTTCAAAGTAAGAAAAGCCAACACATGTAACTCTATATCACTTGTTATATCCTTACTTTTTGAGAGTTGTTTTTTCGCCTCTCTTTTTTTGATAAGCAGTAAAAAAAAAGAGACCAAAATGTGATTCATGCATTTTGAGCAGTCAAGAGTTTATTCATGTCATAGATATATGTATTTTGATAAGTATATTTTAAATTTATAAGCATATGCATAAGTTATTTAGCGATCTGAGGTTTGTAGCTGACCCATCTTCCTTTTTTCTTTGGTTGAGGCGTAGAAGAGCGAGGAAGAGGGTTATGATGATTGGGGAGGGTATGAGCAGGTTGAATTGAAGGAATGGCTATATTTTGATAAGAAAGGGGCATATTAAAAAGGGCATATTCGTAGTGGGAAAGGAAGGTGCTGAAGGAAAGGAAGGTGCTGAGGGGAAGGAAGGTGCTGAGGGGAAGGAAGGTGCTGAGGGGAAGGAAGGTGCTGAGGGGAAGGAAGGTGCTGAGGGAAAGGAAGGTGCTGAGGGAAAGGAAGGTGCTGAGGGAAGGAAGGTGCTGAGGGAAAGGAAGGTGCTGAGGGGGAAAGGAAGGTGCTGAGGGAAAGGAAGGTGCTGAGGGAAAGGAAGGTGCTGAGGGAAAGGAAGGTGCTGAGGGAAAGGAAGGTGCTAAAGGAGTGGAAGGGGTGGGGACATTAGGAGATGCGAGAGTGGTTGAAGATGATGACTGGGCCAAGTCAGTAGCTGTCTTGGATGCCAGTAAGAGATCAAGCTTTGAGTTTAAGCATTGCTGTCGAATCATTATCATACGTTGATCTTTGATGATTTGATGTATCAAGCTGTTGAAGCTGTTGTTATGTTCATTCTGATGATTCAGTATCTCTTTTATGTCTCGCAATTCTTCTTCCTGCTTTTGTTGTCCACGGATGAGCTTGTTGTGCACCATTCCAATTCGATTAGCAAGCTCTTTGCTTGTGTCGACTATTTCAGACATTGCATTTTCAAACTCTTGTAGTCTGTCAAGCGAAGGGTTGTTGATAGCAGCCAAGATGTCTTGTTGAAATGTTTTAAAGAAAGCACAAGAAAAGATTTTGTCCTTGGACATCAATAAACTGTTACGACGGGACAAATGTATGTAAACAGCTGCATCTTGCAAAATAATTTTTCGGCATCGGATCAAAAGTCGCAGAAATCCTCTCTTGGCCGTATCGACATTGCTTTAAAATGCCTTTTGCTTTCCTTTTTGACGCCTTTTTTGAGCACGGATCTGACCATCTTCTTCGATGAACTGAACGGGTTCTTCTTCAACCTCCACATTGATGAAGTTGTCGTCTTTATCTTCGTTTTCGTCAAACTCGTTCATCTCACGATCGCAGACAGTGATCCACTCGACATTGTTGGGTCCAAAGTAGTCTTCGATCCAAGGGAAGATCATTCTTTGCAGTTCGACTGGTGGGCTGACACTATTTCTTGCTAGGAAGAAAGGCTTTTCCCAGAACCCTGCCATACCTCTGGCGAATTGTGAAGGAAGCTTACCCAAGTAGTGAGTCTCCAATCTGCCAAGACGGTCCTTCCAACCTCCACCACGCTTGATCAAGTCTAGCGGTATGCCCAAGGACTCAGCTTCCATTGCACCAGCATGACGACCACCATGGGTGACTCTTGTAGTAAAAACCCCTTGATCGGTCAGTGCGCTCTTTGCAGTATTCCATTGTTGAGTACCACTGATACTCTTCTCAGGGTCAGCACGTCCACGCAAAACCTTCCAAAATTGCCATCTTTCATCTTTCAAAAAGTCACCATTTTCCTGTTTTAATATTTTGTATTTAGTTTCGATAATTAGAAATAACATTGAGCAGATCAGTTTGTTATCTTACCTGAAGAAGGCTGAGCATCAAGAATGCAAAAGCACTAAAAGGACATCAAAAGATGTTTTTATGGCGCATGGCACAAGCGAACTTTGTCTCGCCTTCTTTCAAGGTTTTACCCTTATTCAAGCTGAAAACCAGAGCTACTACTTGCTGAGACCCTCTGTGTTGTTTCTTTGGTATAATTGTACAGAAACAATCGGCAAAATTCAAGTTTCTGAGATCCTGGTCTCGAAGCAACATATGGTGACGAGAAGAGATCAAGAACAACTTTCTAAGGCTTGTTCGGCTGCTAGGGTCCCAAAGAGCTTTCAAGATTCTTATGAATTCACCTGACTTGTATGAGTCACGGATGACACAGTAAGCGGCTCTGTTGGCACTGGTATTGACCTGATCATAAATTAGATCGCGCTCGTGCTTCTTTAGCAAGTCAATCAATTGTTTAGTCTTCTTAGGAGATGGCCATGGAACATCTCGGCGTTCAGACTGGAACTCATGGAGAAACATGAGAGCCTTCTTGTACTTTCCAATGGCCTCAATACCCAATGGAACTTCAAGTACCTTCTTGCCATCTTTTATTGAAGGAGCATTCTCTGCCACTAGTTTAAAGAATTAGTTAATAACCACAAGTCAATTAGATATTAAAGTTATATATTACTTTGAATCAAAGACAAAGAGGATTCAGCCTCTTCTACGGCTTCGGTATTTCTCAAACCAATTTGCACACGAACATCAGACATCATTGAGACACTTTTTTTGCAAGTGCGCTTCAAAACAAATTCCTTGAAAAAAGCAAGAACAAATTCGTTAGGGCCAACAGTGTATGGATACATTGGATCGACAGGGAATCTGTGTCGATTGTTATCACAGAATTCCTACAATATAGATGGTGTCAGAGGAAAAAATGACAGACGTATTTCAGGAACCAAAACAAAAGATAGTGTTAAAGCTTACCTTCCAATGCTCTAATGGCGTTCTGTAAGCCAGTACTGTACTGGGACGCACCTTGATGGCCAAGACATCCATTACGAGATCGAACTCCAAAGCAGCGTTTGAGACAGAAGATGATTGTTGCATGATAGATAGTTTTTTAAAAAAAAGATGATTTTTGATTTTGATGACAAGTAGAATTTGGTCTTTTATTGATTTGACTTAAAAAGACTAGAAAGTTCATGCATATTCGAGCAGTATTATAAAGTCAGATTTCAGTCTTATTAACTCGCACTTTCTAAATTTGGAAACTTTCGGAGAAAAATACGCTAATTTTATTGGCTGTTCAAAAATTTTATTTCTAAAAAAATAAAAAAAAGTTATGAGACTGTGCATCTGTCCGTCGGTTCAACAAATTGTCCGATAAATGCCAGATATACTTACGTTGCTTATGCTCAAATGACCAGATTTGCTGTTAATGCGGTGCATACACTAGAAGAGTTGGTTTTGCTTTCCCGGCTGTATAACGAGAAGTTTTTAAATGTTCATAACCCTGACTTTTGAAAATTTGCTTCCATTTAAAATGCTCATGCAAATGTAAAGAACATTTTCTACAAGACGCCAGAGCATTTGAAGAAGCACTTTGGTCATCGGAAAGAGCAGGAAGCGGCCAAGAAGACTAATAGCATTCATTATGGTATCATTGAGTCTCTCATGACTGAACAAAGTCTGTGAACGTCCCTAAGCAGACTGAACAAGCTCGTGTACCTAGTGTTCCTAGTACAGTGGGTATTTTCATGCTAGCTGTATCACCGTTGATTATGCCTCCCCAACTTCTGCTCCTCCTGCTGTTGTGTTTCCATTCGAAACAAAAAACATACCTTTTGCTTTTAGCATACCACGCATGCAAATTCGTCAACAACATCCTTTTACTACGGGAAATTTTTCTCCGATTTCTTGAATTTTCTTCATGTTCTGAAGTTTTTTTTGAGTTTTCTTCAGAATATATTTCCCAAGATTTTTTGTGACTTTGATTGTCGTGTCTGTAGCTTTAATTCTAAATTTGAGCCAATCATATTAAACATCTAGTTGCCATTTTTTGTGTTTTAATTAGTTTTCACCAAGTCCCTACGCAATTCACACGCTTTTACACAAATAACCCTTTTATCAATAATACTTTAAACAGCAACTCATGCTCCAAAGAGTCCTTGTGATTGAGTTTTAAGGCATCTCTTTAAAGCTAGATGAACTAGCTAACATAGTCAACAAGTTAGATTAAGAAGGCAGTTTCTTAAGGAAAGAAATAACTTTATTACAAAATAGTATTTTGAAATCTAGTAAACAACGTGTCCACTTTTGCTTTGTCTACTGAAAATAACGCGACGTCTGATGTTGTAATCAACAGTCTACTCTTGGACAACTTCAGCCCCTTGGGATAGCAGTACCTTGTCTTACCCTTGAGTAAATTTGACAAAGAACATGAAGAACATAATGATATGGCTTGTTATGGAATGTAAGCTATAAGCGTTTTACTTTTGCTATTTCAAATTACTAATGCTCTACTTACAAGGATATGTCTTCAAATTTGTCACTTCTCGCATTGGATCCAAACATAGAGTACCCTTTTTTTGAGAACCATATGCAATACCATGCTGAAGGTATATCTTATTTCTTATTTTTTAAATTATTGATTGTACTAACTTGACTTCTTCTAAATATAGTAAATAGAACTATCAACAATTTCTATCTAAAGAAAGAGAGAATGTTCTTCAACAAAAAGGTAGGAAATGAACTATGCAGCAACAACATACACACACATACTAGATTGATAGCTAATGTATTGTTACTAAAAGCCTAGTGCTGGCAAAAGAATAAGAACATTTAGAAGACAAGGTACGGTAGGTATATCGTTAAAAGATATGCTTCTATCTTCTAACTTCTAGTATTCCATGATGAAATTATTATAAGTAACTGCAAGACCAAATAATGATAACAGAGTTAAGTACTAGCTATTGTAGTCTTTTGCTTTAAGCTTAAATATATATTCTATCTGAATAAACGATGCTGTCTATTCTATAATGTATTGCAATGCAATAAACAATCCTAAACGAATGTAATCAAATAAATATGATGCATTTTGATTGGCGTGGAAAAAGAAAAACAAATAAAAGAAGTCTCAATTTGACCTATTTTATTTATTGTATGATGGAGAGTGATGAGGAGTGATGGGGAGTAATATAAAGTGTTGTAGAGTGTTGTGGAGTATTTTAGAGTGCTGTAGAGTGTTGTAGAGCGAAGGAATTAGAAGGAAGGTAAATGAAGATTTCTTAGTTTTGCTTCAGTGCTTTAAAAAATTAAGAAAACTTGAGAGAAAATTCTTAAACTTTTTTAAAAGTCAGAGGTTTTCTTAAATATTTTTGATTTCAAAAAATTAAAATCCCCGCCAAAATTTCCCGTTGTATTTGATATCAAGCTCAGTCCCACGAACACTGCAGCCCAATACTCACACAACTACTGATGTGAGAACATCCAATTTGATAGCAGTAGCAACAGTAGTGGAACCATCTAGAACTACAATAGATGTAGCCAAGCGAGGAACATGCAAAGTCTTTGGATGTCAGACTTGTCCCGGCAAAATAATAGAAAGCTGTGCATATTTCCAATACGCCTGAAATGCAGAAAAGCGAAAGACTGCGACAGATTGTTTAATCTTAGCAAGTGTAGTACTATATAATGCTTTATAAATAAAATTTTTCTCTCTTTCTCTTTCTCTTTCTCTTCTTTTTATTTTTTTAAACTACTAAATTTAAAAATCGAATTTTGTATCTTCCCCAAAAATTGCATACATGCCCAACTTTCGGCTTATAGACTTTGCAACCTACAAGCGAATTTAGATGATTAGAGCTGGCAGAGCAAAACGTCTCGTACAAAGCTGAAAGTCTAATACAATGCAAATGATATGTGAAGGTTTTGATTTATCAAGCTTTAGATTTGTAACTGTATTATGATACAAGTTATGCTGTTCCAAAGTGAAGCCGAAAGTGGCTTTCCTAAGTTAAGCCCACTCATTAAGGTTCGTTGTAAAAAAGGTTTATCGAAATCCCGCGACCGTAATCCGCCACAAAGCCATACTATTAAGTGATCCTCCTCTTGTGCCCACTAGGTTAGCAAGAGGTCGGACACATTATTATCTTTCCATATAAATATCAACAAGAATATCTTTAAATAAAAACGGGTCCTTCCTTCTACATATTTCTTTTGGCCTTTACGAGTAAAGCAGTTCTAAGCGTATAAAAGAACAAATCTACAGTCAAGTCCACCTACGATGTAAGGTCCCCAAGCGTCTACCTGCAAGGTGTTTCGCGCCTCGTTCCTGTTTTAATAGCATAACGCTCACTACTGTATTTTTTTTACCTTTTATTTAGTATATCTATTGTTATACGAATAAAAATTTACAGCCCTTTTAAGTTCTCCTTCGACCCCAGAACATCGTTACCTAAACAACGTGATGCTCATTACATAACAATCGTTCCTCTCCTTGGTTATACTGTATCATTGACTCTGACTCGTTATTGGCAAAATGTTACTAACGTCCTATTGTTACGCACAGGAATTTTCCTAGTACTTAATTATTTTCTGACTTCTTTTCGCTGCTTTGAATCCAACTCTGTATTTCCTATTTGGTATTTTACTCATTTGACAGCTCCTCTTGATCTCTTATTACACAACAGCTTTATTTGAATCCTTCTCTAACATTTCATATCATAATGAATAGAACTTTTAGACATGTATTAATAATCCATACATGATGACTCATTAACTTGACTGTTTAAATTATTAGTTTGCAAGTCCAACATGACTTCTTTTAGAATAGTATATAAACTCTTTAATCTTCTCTTATTAATAAACTCAACTATTATCTCTCTTATTTACTTTACGCTTAGTTTTAGTTTGATATATTCACTACCTAAATTCACATATTGTTATTACAGTAGTCGCTCTATTTAAGGGTGTTCTATTTAAGGGTATTCTCTATATAAGGGTGGGTTTCTGAAAAATATTTATCAACACAAGCTCTAAAACCAATTCTATTTAAGGGTATTCTCTATTTAAGGGTGAGATTTCAAGATTTTTGGCTACCCTTAAATAGAGCGACTACTGTAGTTCCTTTGATACTTATTACAGATCATTGTATTCATATATTACATCTCTTCTTTTCTATTACTTTATTCTCTTTACTATACTTATATCTCTAGTCGGACGACTTAAAACCTAGTGCTCGTTACTTATAACCTTGCTGCCTGATTGCCCTGTTATATCTATATGTTCTCTTTCTCAAGTTACTGCAAAAACTATCCCTTGTCCTGTAACGCTATTTTTTGTTCTCTAGCACCACACTTAAAAATTTAAGCCTGAAATAACAACAAAAAAACTCTCCGGCGGGGAATTGAACCCCGGTCTCCCGCGTGACAGGCGGGGATACTCACCACTATACTACCGAAGAGGGGGTGACCTGAGATGAAGTATAGTAATTACATCGGCTCAAAAAGCAGTACAAGCCACTACAAAAAATTTACACTTGAGGCTTGAAAGTGATAAAAAATTTCCTACATTAAATGGGTCCTTTCACGGGGGTTTTTTAGGAGCAAAAAATCAATTCTCTCAAAAATGGTCAGAATTTGCTGAAACTTGGACAGAGCGTATCCCTAATTGTCTAGAATACACCCATGTAAAAATATTGAAGTCTTTACTGCAAACATATGCTTCTTTACAGCTATTGAATTAAAATCTTATTTAACTTATAAAAAAAAAAAGGTCAAAAAATTTCAAAGTGGTAAAAATTGTCTGATGTCTGGGCTTTGTCACACGTTAAAAAAAAGGAGAGAAAAAAAAGGAGAGAAAAAAAAGGAGAGAAAAAAAAAGAGAGAAAAAATTTGATAGACAAGCGGAAAACAAGCCAAACCCCCCGTTTTAAAACTGCTAAGTATGCTTAAGAAGGAACGATATGTTCTAAGCTGATACTATTAGTATTTTTGTTGCTCATCGAGAAAGTTTCTTTAAATAGACCATCTCTTATTATATCAAAGAAACACTCAATCACGATACTATGGTCAAGCTTTCGCAAACATTGCATTTAGTAGCTATAAAAGCACGATTTACTATAATAAAAGGTGTCGTTTTGTAAAAAATAGTTTATTATCGTTTAAGGGTTCAAATATGAATCATCTCTACACTTGGTTGAAGGCAGACGAAACACAACTGTCAATGTACTGATGTTAAACAAATATAGCTTCAAAGTACTAGATGAGCCGAAATCACGCTGTGTACACCTTACAGTCTGAATGGTATTAGTCTGTTTTAAAGAAAAAAATAAATAAAAAAGAAAAAAAGTTGCCTTTTCCTTATTGTAACCAATAAAAATATCGGCAAGAAAAAAAAAGTCAGCAACACCAACGAGTGAAAGGCTCAGCAAATTTGTGTAATCTCAATAAAATAGGAAGTCTTAATGTCAAAATAATACTTTCAATAAAGAAAAATGAATAAGAAAATGAATTAGACGTAGTTTTTAGCCAGCATCATTAAAGCGTTAATACGAGCATTTCTTGGGATAAAACCTGGTTTTATTTAATGTGCAACAGCTAAAAGGATTTAAAAGAGAATGGCATTGTTTCCAATCATTGATTTCTAATCAACAAAAAGTCTCGATCTGTCTTCTTTCAAGGAACGAATGAAATATTTCTTACTACTTTAAGCCTGTGACAAGATGAATGCAAAAGCAGTATAAAAGAACCACAAAAAAAAGACATGGAATAGCCATTCAACTTTATTTGAAAATAACAATTATCTTACCTGAAATGTCTGCTCGCTTTTTTCAAGAAATCCAATGTACTCGCTGTACTGCCGAAATCCAATGCTCTCGTTGTGCTGCTGCTACTCTCGAAAGAGTTTACTACTGCCATTGCGATACCTGTAAGATTACATCAATGGATAAGCCTTTAGTCGATTTCAATGAATACAGATCTCATCAAAGACGCAACATGTTTGAAGGCATGAGATATGCACAGTGGAAGTTGACTATTTGTAAGTCTATTTGGTATAAACTGCAGTGAATGACTCTAACATATCATATCTCTTAATTACCTAGATGGAAAGAATGCCATTCATAATACTCCAAAGTACTATCGCAGAGTAGTTACCGAAAATGCCACTTCAATTAGTGATGGTGAGTTATCCAGCATTTTGCATACACAATGATGGGTTTCGTCTAACTCTTTTCTTTATAGTTAACATTAATCAAGTTAGCCTTGACAATCCTGAAGAACAACCCGCTAGTCCAATGGATTGCACTGATGCCTACTTTGATACTGAACTTTGTGATGATGTTGAACCATTTGATATGATTGATGATGATACAGCTTTTGAAGCATCTAGCTTTGAAAATCAAAATGTCTTGCCTGACTATACATCTTATTGTAAGTATTACTCTATCGTGGATGATTAGACGTATATACTAATTTGTTCAATTTGTTTACTTAGCTGATAAAACACCTCAGTCTCAATTCTCGAAAGTCGCTTCATCCATTGTATCGTACCTTCAGACTCAAAGTATACCCAATAAGCAAACTGAGGAAGTTATGCAAATGCTGAATGAGCTCTTGATGTTGCATGGTGATGAATATCGCCTTCCAAAAAGTTAGCAACTTTTAAGGAACGAAATTCTCTACAGTTGTTCGCTAAAGAAGGTATCAAAAACTATGCTGTATGTCCTTCTTGCCATGATTTGACTGCCATAAAGAAAAATCCTATCATCACTCAAATGTTATGTAATCGCTCTTTGGTCGGAGCCATCTATAAGTCAACAAATTTGAAAGAATTCTGTAACGGACGAGTTTACGACTTTGAGAACAAGTCTGCAGGTGCACAACTTGTTGTACAGATGGTGTACTGTTACTGTTCAATTATCACAACCCTGAAAAAGCTCTTCTTGCGAAAGGGATTTGCCGACCAAGTCAAATCATGGAAAGTCCGTCAACCTGCCAGGGAATACTTGTCTGATCTGTGCGATGGTTCTAGTTTTCTGGACTTTAAGACCTCTCCTGATGCGCCTCCTTTTGTATTGCAGTCCGACTACAATCTGTTACTCTCCCTAAACATTGATGATTCAGTCCGTTTAACACTAATCATAGCGTCGGATGTATTTACCTCACTGTGCAGAATTTATCAAAGCAACAAGGACGAGATATGAAGCGCAATATGCTTTTAGTCGGTGCAATTCCTGGACCAAGGGAACCCCCTACTACCGCTATCAACAAGTATCTGACTCCTATGGTTGAAGACTTGAAGGTGTTGTTGGAAGGTGTCCAGATGAAGATGATCATGCAAGATGGTAGCATCCAGTACCATACTGTAAAGGCTTGCCTGTACTCTGTTTGCTCTGATTTGCCTGCCACGAAAAAGCTTGCCGGAAGCATGTCGTTCAACAGCAGCCATGGATGTCATCTCTGCAAGACCAAATTCCCAGCGTTTCCTGATACCGTCAGCAGAAGAAACTACTGCAACTGGAACTGCGAACAATGGGAAAGAAGAACTGTTGAAGAAACTAGGGAGAGCTCGCACAACTGGAAAGAAGCAAGAACTATTAAAGAAAGAACCAAGCTGGAACAAAATAGTGGTGTTAGATATTCTATTCTCTTCGAACTGCCCTATTATTCATACAATATGTTAGCAATCGAACCTATGCATGTCTTGTATCTTGGTGTTACGAAGAAGGCCCTCAAGACAATGCTTCCGGAAGGTGCTTTTCTGGAGATCAAAAAGATCATGCAAGAATATCTTGACTTTGATCCCGATGCTTCCTGTGCCCCTATGGCTAAAAAAATAGTGAAAGAAGGTTTACTTTTTGTGAAAGCAGTTGAATACAAAGATTTCATGACCTCTGTTGTTGAACATGTCCTCTCTCCTCCTCTTCTAAATGCCTCTGATTATGACCTAATCATGCATCTCATCAACGCACTTCGACTACTCAATTGCAACGTTATTAAGAAGACTGACGTAGAAGTTGCTCACAATCATTTGCTTGCTTTCGCTCAGGGTTTTGAACAACGCTTTGGCTCTCTGGCTGTGACTCTAAACTTCCACTTTATGCTTCATCTTCGTGAATGCATTTATAAATTTGGTCCTATTTCTTGCTTTTGGGCGTTTAGTTTTGAAAGAAACAACCTGTTTATCAAAAACATTAATACAAATCACAAGCCAGGCTTCGAAAAATCTACATGTATCGAATGCAATCCATTATCTTTGCCGACGACTTTGATTCAGTTGCTCACTATATCGCACGCTAAATATTACTCTGTTCTCTCTTTCTTCGTTCTGTTTATTTGTTCTCTTTTTTCTTCCCTATCTATAGTTTTTTAATTAGTCTTCATATTTTGTAACTTCAATAAATTGATGTTGTTTAAAGAAACTTGTCTTGTGAATACTTTTTGTCTATTGTTTGATGTTGAGAAAGGCCTGATGTGTTGATGACTGACCTAAAGAGTAAACATTTGTAAACTAGATTGTAAAAAAGACGTCATGTCGCAAGTGATTAGCGTCTAAAGTCGCGTAAAAATATTGAGTAAAAAAAGAAAGAAATATCGGATGTGATTTTTTTCCCATATTTGAAAGTCCTCAGGTAAGCTAAATTCGGAAAAGACTTCCTTTTTTAGCGGCTGCTTTTCAAATCAATTTTAAAAATGGTTACTCAAGTCTCTTTCTTTTCTCTTTTTATCGCACAAATATCTAAAATGGAACAAACAAACGAAACACATAATAACTTTACAATTTTACCTTTCGGATCAGACATCTCTCTTCATAGAGAAGACATTTATCAGTTTGCCGAAAAAGATAGTGATCCCATGGGTCATGAGCAGCTGCAGGAGGATGGCAATGTTATGCTTTCTTTAGCCAGGAGAGAATCGAGAAAACTAAGCCAGGAGGATTTTCATTGCCTAGAAGCCTATTATCATAGACGATATGAATCACATCTTGTTGTGGACAATATAGTACAAAAAATCAAAAAGATCAAAGACTAGGAGATGTGTACAAGTCGCGCTTGACAGATCGAGGTAGAGGATCTCAAATCTATGCCTACCGACCTGATGATTATGAAAACGATGACTTGGAAGGAGTAGTGAACACTGAAGGCCAATAGCACTTGCGCGCAGGAACTATTGAATACTTTTTCTTCATGAGACAAAGTGTTATGAAAATGGTGATTACTTTCCAACTAACCATTGCTTTGCTTTTGTTAGTTGGTACAAAAATCCTCGAGTCGGTGTGGATAGCATTACATCAGGCACAAGTGAGAGAAACAAACCTTTTCGCAACGAGTATGAGGCTAAAAGCTCATACAGCATCTTGCCTGTACATAAGTTGTATTCACGTGCACATATTCGTCGCAGTATTAACGACAGTCTCATTATTGCGCTTCAATTGACAAGAAGCCTTGCATAAGAAAATAAACCCTTTTTTTGCTTTTAAATTTCTTTCACTCTTCTATTTATTTATTTAAAAAAAAAACTATACAAGCGTATGATCGATAGCCCATGCAGGTAGTTTTCGTAACTTCTTGGGGTTTCTTGCATGGACGACTTTGACAACGCGTGAGCCTACTCTAGTTGGCACAAAGCTGCAATTCATTCTTCGGTTGTTAGCAGTGCGCAGTTCATCCAGTTTGTAGAAAAAGTCAGTGCACTTGACGATGGTGTTAAAAAAAAAGTTATTCTTTTGCTCGTATGTAATATTATTAGCTATAGCATACCTGCTGCTTTCTATAGTGAGGCACTTTCTTGGCTCTCAGCAGCGTGCCTTCTTCATCGTATTCGTCTTCTTGGTCAGATGTCATCTCTGTTGTCAAGACTTGCTGACACTCTTCGTGGGTGCCAAAGACATTGGCCAGATCTTCCTTAAACTCATTGTAGGCAGTTCTTCGTCTTGACAAGAGCTATAACAATATTTCAAGCATTTCAGTTAGCAACAGAACATGGAACATTAGTGTATATAGTCTTAACTTACATGCGATTTACGAGTTTGCCAATTGTTTTTCTTTTTTTGCTGGTCTTGCTGTTCCATACTCAACGTCTTGTTTTTCTCGCTTTGCTTTTGACTGCAGTATTGTCTCCGAAGAACATACTTGATGTATTTGATGGCATTGTTTGTAGGCCACACATAGTTTGATGTGATGTACTGAAATCTAGTGTTGGCCAAAGTGTTCTTGATTATTTGCACCACATGGAAGCCATTCTCGGGACTCTTGATCAATGTCTATTCAAGTTTCCAAGTAGCACCCTTCAATTGCTTTTCTTGTTCCTCTAACACAACAAGCTAAAACAACAATTAGAAATTGACTCTGTTAAGATATTATACGTTGATACTAACACGAATTTGCTCCAGCTGTTTCTTAGATCCAGGAAAGCCTTCATTTACATCATCTGTTGGATTGTTATCAAGTTTTGTTTTCATCTCTTCGTGAGCAGTAGTGAGATTATCAATCAACATCTTATGCTCTTCCAGAGATTTGTTAGCTTGCTCGAGACCTTTCAATGCTTCTTCGAGCTTGCTCTCCAAAGCGGATGTGCTTTAACGAGGGGTGGGAACAGAACGACGAGAGCCAGTTCCAACAGAAGGAATTGATCTACCGTTGGCGTTTGAAGAGGGAGTACCGTTGTAAGACATAATAAGGATAAAGTTTTTTAGAAAATACTATGAAAAAGAATTCATAAAACGGTCAGCTACAAGGTCTTTATACTTGTAGCATCTAGTCTGGTTGTCTTCTTTCGGTAAAAAATCGGAATTAGAATAATACAGGTCCTGAGCGTTGATTGGAACAGGCCAAAAAAAAAGATGTAAAAACCAATAAAATTTTGTGTGTTCCTTTTTTTTCTCTTTATTTCCTTTTCTTTATCTTCTCTTCTCTCAGTGGTTCCAGGTTTGTATTTCACAAAAAGAAAAGAGCTAATACTAATATAAGTCAACTTGCGTTTAAAGTAGCCTTAAGCTATCAGCTAGTGTTATTATTGTACATGATGCTAGACAGGTAAACACTTTGCTTAGTTGTAAGAGCATCACTAACATTTATTTGTTCAAATTTTGTAGTGTATTGATTAGTTTTGCGTCTACGGCTATTGCAAATAAGCTGGCAAACCCCAACATAGGTTACTGAGTAAGTAAAAGGTCTTGATAAGCCTATTTAGTCGCTAACTTTGTGGTTATTCTATCTACTAGATAATCTGTTCTGTATATCTGTAAAGGCCAAATCTCAAAGCATCCAAAGGTGAGTTTTTTTGTTTATTTATCATATAATAAGCTGGTTCTAATCCCTTTATTTTATACTATTTTTATAGTAATCTATTTGCTTATGACAAGAACCAAGCCGCTTTTGCGCTATTTTGCCTTTCTGTAGCCGTTATGACAAGTATTCAATGACAAAAAAAGGTATATCCAAAGGTAAGTAGAAATTCTCAAGACTGCAATACGTTTGGCCAGTAAAGAGGCCAAAGTGAGCATGGGAACCTGGTACGTTCAATATAGAATAAGCCAATGGTGCGACGTATAGAGTACGCCCAATATATAGTATATAGTAATATTTGCAATAAATAAACCAATGATATAAAAGAATACAAAAACGTTTTCCGTATTATATTTTAACCGTATACCAAAAGAGTAATGATACAAGGCGTAGCAGCCAATAAACAAAAGCAATATATACCAAATAAAGAATACATCTTTAAACCAAGGTCGAATAGCAAAGAAGTGTATTTATAGTATTCGTGTAATAATGTAACGTAAAAGAGCCTATGGGAATGAAATAGTGTAAACACCGAACTTTTTTTGGAGCCAATGACATGCTACACGTTTCAAGCAAAAGAGCAAATAGGATCAAGGTATAGGCCTGTAATGTTGGTTGAAAGTTAAAGATCACAGGCCGAAAGGTATGTTTTTTGCCTGCTTGAAGAAAGGTACATTTCACGGAAATTAAGGACTGAAAGGTATAATTTTTGTCTGCTTAAAAAATTATACATTTAACGCAACATTGAGGCCTGAAAGGTATAATTTCGCTTAAATATACACCTTGTCACATTAGTGTAGTTTGTACATTTCACGGAACTTTCGCCGTGAAAGTTCCGTAAAATGTATAAATTTTTTTTTGTAGTGAGCTCACTACAAAAAATTAACTTTGGAGGCCCTAAACTTGTGTTTTAAAACACAAGTTTAAGGGGTTGTTAAAGGGGTCCTTTTTGCAGTAAATTATTAACTCGCTCAAAAATGGTCAGAATGCGCTGAAACTTGGACAAAGTATATCTCTAACTGTCTACAATACATCCATTTAAAAAAAGCGAAGTCCCTTCTTCCAACATGTACCATCTTTTAGCTTTTCAATTTCTACATTCAATGACTTTGAGAAAAAAAATTAAATAAAAAATTTAAAGTGATTCAAGTTCCGCATTTTAGCACTGCCTGAATTTCTCACCGCTAAAAGTTGCTCACAGCAAATTATTTCTAGTAATTTGATTGGTCAAAATAGTTTATTTTTTCTTTAAACAAGTCGTCGTTTTCTTATCTTTCTCTTTTTCTCTCTTTTTCCACACTTATTAATGGTTCGCAGTAAGTATTCTTTTACTAAAAGAAAACTAATCATAATATTAATAGCAACTAGTATATCTGGTATCGTAATATCAAACAACAAGCTAGTCTTGTTTATCGCTATGTTGGGTTAAAGGGTAAGCAGTAGCACTTCTGTTCGTGCCAGTTTATTAATACATTTCTTGTAGTTTCAGGTGCTTACTTGGCTTGGCTTGAAGATCTCTACAAAGGAATGAGAACGTCTATTACTGTTGTTCTGTAAGTTAATAACCATATATGCTTATATTGTTACTAGTTTTAAACTAAACTTGCTTATTAGATATTCTATCTTGTAGGTTCGTTGCAAGTACTGAACCATTTAAAGACAAGGTATAGTTTTTTATTATTTTTATAAATTACTAGCTTTAACAAGTAATTTTATTTTCTCATTACTATAGCTACTTGCTCTCTACCTCTACTTTTTCCGCAGTGCGTCTATCTTTTTACGTCTGAAATAAAGGAGCAGCGTATACTGGTCCAAATGATAGGTGCAAAGGTAAGTGCAATATGTAGACGCTTTACTACCCATGGGAAAGTTGCGTATGGGAACCTAGTACATCCAACATCAAGCAAGCCAATGATACGAAAGGATAAGCAAACGTTTTCCGTATTCTATTGTTACCAAATATCAAATATAAACAAAAAAACACACTAGTCAATTATGAAAAGCAATATTTACCAAATAAGGAACACATCTTTAAAATATAATCGAATGAAAAAGCAGTATTATTGAAAATGAGTGTAATAATGTAACCTGAAGAGCCTATAAGAATCTAAAACGCAAATACCAAAGGTCATTCTAAGCCAATGGTATAGAGCACGTATTGATGAAAAGAGCGAATAGGATCAAAGGATTGCCATGAAATATATAATGAAGAGGTCTTAAACTTGTGTTTTTCACCTGCTTTAAAAACACAAGTTTGACGCAGGATTAGGGCATAAATCAGAAATACAAGTTTAATGCCAAGTTGAGGCCATAAACTTGTGTTTTTTTTCGCCTGCTTAAAAAACACAAGTTTAACGCAGATATAGGGCCTAAACAAGTTACATTTGTTAAATACTAGGTGTGTCACCTAATTCAACTTCACAAGTTTAGCGCAGATTTAGGCCCTATATCTGCGCTAAACTTGTGTTTTTTTTTCTGTAGTGAATGTCCGGCAAAATTCCGGTGTGGTTGCGAGCCGCATTTGCAAGTGACGTAGACAATTATTAGATAATGGAACCCTTTTGTTCCTGAACAGACCCTCTTTTTCGTTTTTGGATTATCATTTTCTATAGCCGCCCATCCATTATTATATGCAGAATACATTCCATGTTGATTCTAGACTCGTTTCCCTTTTCCGTTGTTCCTCGCATCGTATGCACGTTTCTTAAGTCAAGATGTTTTGCATAAAATTGTTTACTTAGAATTGATCCCTTTTATTTTATTTACTTCTTCTTTATTTTTATTTTATTTACCATTTTTTTATCCACATTGATTAAATCTCATTTGAAAGTGGAATTCTATCTTTACAACTTTTAGTATAAATAACATCAATAATTTGAATAATAAACGAGAGCTTTTTCCTACTCGAAAAATCAGGGTGTAACTTGAAGTTTGGTTGAATTGAAGTATTGAAGAATTATTTCGTGTCAGAAAAAGAAACCTTAAGTTTAGAAATCCAGAAAAGGTATGACTCTACTAGGAAGGAAAGGTTTGACAGAGGTCATTAACATTGTCCTTCTCTTTTCTCTGTGTATAGGCCTTGTTACTTGCTTTTGTCAAATCCTTTTAATACTCAATTCCGCCCATATTTATCAAACCGATAAAAACCCTCAAAAGCCTGCCATTGACTTTTCAGACCTGTCGGGCTTGAACTATTTCACAAGCTTGTTGTACTAGCGCTTAAATTTGCAGGAAGCAGTTATGAGTAAGGACTTATACCCAATTATTTTAAAATGAGAGAAAAGATGATCTTTATTTGGAATAGCATTGACATGAATTCTTATTTATCAATTTCGGACTCAGATCTATATTTATTTGATCTGCTGGATTTTGTGGATTCTGGTCCTGAATTCGTCTTTCTCTTTTTTATGCTTCTTTTGATTGTCTTCGGCTTAAATACCTTCTTTTTGGCTTTGTTCCAGTTTCTAAGGAACTGGGGAACTTCTTCGTTAATCGCACTATGCGTATTGCTACTATTAGACCCGACATCACCCCCACTTGAGAGATGTGTTACACCTGGAACACCAAAAGAAAATTGCACGTTGGCAGCAGATTTATCAGTTTGAGGCGAAACGGGAGACTGATTAGTTGGTGGTTCAACTGGTTCTGGTTTAGAGTAGCTAAACCCAAATGAACGGAGAGGCAAAGAGATGGAAGGCTCAAATTCAGTCAATAATGGTTCAGTGTTGGATTGATTATCCACTTTTTCCACGGAGTCAACGAGCCCGCCTTCAAATAGCTGATCTATATAGTCATGTTCATTATTGGTTTCGTCAGGTGGGTATTCAGCGGCATCAAAAAATTGCTGAGCTTCACTTGCAGACAATGGCTGTTCTGGTTGATGAGTGGCGTCAGGTGCTGGGTATGCATCGGCAAACTCATCAACTTGATGGGTGCTAGCACTTGTGAGAAAGCTTGCATCACCATTATCAACGACGGACATATCATCTGATGGTAAGATACGATATTGATGGCCATCATCATCTACGATCACCTGTTGAGCGTCACAAACATTTGACTGTTCTTCAACACCAACCATGTCGGTAGGCTTTTCAGCCGGGCATGCCTGTATGGTTTCAGCTTGATGTTCTTCTTGAAAAAATTTATCTCTTATTGATTGACCTTCGGTACCATTGGTAGACATTGCGTCCGAGATAGTGTCATTGTCCAATGAAAGGTCAACTACAGATGGCTGTTGTGCTTGGGTATTGTTGGTTTTGACTTCTTTCGTAGTAGGCGATGCCATAATATCTATGGGTGGTACAGGTGATGATATACTAACTGGACATGTGTAATCAATCAAATTCGGCTGTACTGGTACAATCTCATCTGATGCTGATATCAAAGGCCTATTCATTGGTCGCGCGCTAGAGGTACTGATATTATCGGTTGATGGAGTGGGCCGTCGAAGAGAACTTGATGGTTGGTACCATACGTCTGTAGGTTTGACCCCATGTGCTTTCTTCAGTCGATCTGAGTGTACCAAAGATCCATAGGGCTCACCTTGTAGAGTCTCTAGTTTGCATGTGCCAAAGTCTGGATAGTAGGAGACTACCATGTATGGCCCTTGGTATGTTGGCTCTAATCCATAACGGCCTTCGTTGGTAAGTAGCACCATATCGCCTGGCTCAAAGCCCTTCTGTTGTACTACAGCATCCCATTTTTCTTTATCCTTAGAGGCCATGGCTTTCAGTCGGTATTCAGCAGATGCTCTACTTTGTCCAAGAGCTTCAAGCTCACGAGAAGTGAAATCAGCAACCGTTTTGGGGTCAGTAGCCGATTCCGCACCAATATAAGGGCGTAGTGTGTCCCCGGGCAGCACAGGTTCTCTTCCATAAGTCAGGAAAAATGGGCTATAGCCTGTTGTTGAATGTTGACGTATTCTACATGCCCAGAGAGCTGAATCTAAGAAGTCATCCCAACGGTGGATAGCTCCATTTACATATTTGCGTAAAATTGGCTTAATAATACCGTTGAAGCGTTCTACCTTTGAGTTGATTCTCGGATGGAAAGCGGAAGTAAGCTTATGGTTTGTGCCAATACGTCTAGTATATGCTTTGAGCAGGTTACTAGTGAAATTGGACCCTCTGTCTGTGCATATTTCGTTGGGACAACCAAACCGCATCACAACTTCTTCGTATAGAAAGTCGGCTACAGCTTCTGCCGAAGCAACTGGCATTGCTCTGGCTATAGGCCAATTAGTTAGCGAATCAACAGCAGTAACGATCCATCTGTTTCCCTTATTTGTGATCGGAAGTTCACCGATAAAGTCGAGATGCCAACGTTCAAAAGCCTGTACAATGGGCATAGGATGCATGACATCGTTGTGCTTTTTCGATACATTGACATTTACTTGGCAATTTGGGCATGATTTTAACCAGTCTTGAATGTCCTTGCGCATTGTAGGCCACCAAAATCGTGAGATCATCATAGCCATCATGTTCTTGTAGCTTGCATGACCAAACCCATTATGGTAATCAGATACCACATCAGCACGTTTATTGAACGGCACAAAAGGTACTAACATGACTTCGCCGTCTTTGTTCTTGACCTTACGCAGCACACGGTTGTCTTCTACGACAAAGTGGGCCCTCTCCCTCTCCAGCAAAGATCGCAACTTTGTGTTTTTGACTTGCTTATCATACTGATTGATGTACAACATTGGCCAATCTTGTTTTAGTTCGGGAGTAAGGCCGCCAGAATCGCTTGCATACAAGTATTGTGGCTCCATAGACTCAGTGGCAGGTTCACAGGTAGGTCCACCGATGCGGGACAACAAATCAGGAACGATATTGGTAGATCCACGCTTGTATACAATTGTCGGTGAATAAAATTCCAATTCAGAGAGCCAGCGCACCAGTCGGGGAGTAGGCTTTGATTGAGAACGCAAGTATTGCAAACTATGGTGATCAGTATGAATCGTATAGCCACCGGTACAACCGTCTAGAAAGCAGCCCCTTACACGTAGAGCATTCAATACCCCCAGAAGTTCACGTTCCTGTGCTGGATAACTACGTTCAGCTGCAGACAATTTCTTTGATTCGTAAGCTATAGGATGCCAAGAGGATGCCTTGAAGGGATCAGCTCCGTCAGCTGGTTGTAGCAGCACTGCTCCACACGCGAAATCACTGGTGTCTGTTTCCACACGATACGGTTTGTTCATATCCGGCAACAATAACACGGGAGCAGAGGTCAGCAACGTCTTGATTTTTTGGAAACTTTCTTCGCATTCAGCAGACCATGTTACTGGTCTTCTTTTTGAGCCTGTACCTTTAGTTAAATTGGTAAGGGGTGCAGCGATACCAGCGAAAGAAGGGATAAACCGGCGGTAATGTTGCGCAAGTCCTATAAACTGTCTGACCTCTTGAACAATAACTGGTCGAGGCCAATCTTGAATTGCTTTGACCTTGTTAGGTGCCGGGAGGATGCCTTTATCAGTGATCTTGAATCCAAGAAAAACCAATTCATTCTGGGCGAACGAACATTTATCCAGATTGACAACCAAGTGATGTTCTTGTAAACGAGTCAAAACACGACGGACATGTTCTCTGTGTTCCACGGCTGATTTGCTGAATATGCATATATCATCCAAATATACAAGAACGAAATCGTCTATGAAGTCGGAAAGTATTTCATTCATTTTAGCCTGAAAGCTAGGTGGTGCGTTGCATAGTCCAAAAGGAAGTACTAGCCATTCAAATTTTTCATATCGGGTATTGAAAGCCGTTTTACTAACATCGTCTTCATTGATACGAATTTGGTGGTATCCTGATTTTAGGTCTAATGTAGTAAAACACGACGATCCATGTAAACGTTCCAGGCATTCATCAATTCGTGGCAAAGGATTGCAGTTACGAATTGTTAGCTTGTTCAGCGCTCGATAGTCAATACACATACGTAGTGTACCGTCCTTCTTTCGTACGAATAAAACAGGCGCACCCCAATTGGACGAACTAGGTCTGATAAGGCCAAGGGAGAGTAGCTGTTTCAGTTGTTTTTGCAACTCGTTCAGCTCTGCTGGGCTCAGTTTAAATGGTTGTCTGTTCACCGGCTTTGCATCTGTCTCAGTTTGAATCACATGTTGAAAACCACTATCTTGAGGTAAACCAGGCAGTGTGTCAGAAAAAATTGAGCTAAATTCTTTTAATAGACTATCAATCCATTCGTCTTGAGTCTCCGTTGGTTTGGATGTGCTCTCTTTGAAGTACAGCATGCAGCCAGTAGCACCATCCTGAAGGCAGCTTTCAACCTGCTTCTTTGATATGAGATAGTTAAGTTGAAGTTTAGGTTCGTCACCATTTGACTCGGTATCTTCATGAATAGTAGGACTACGGCGAGAGGGAGTTAAGCAGACCTTTGTTGAGTCATCTCCAAGATACCAGGTATCGTTCGACCAATCTGGTGATGGACAGTGTTCTTTTAACCAGCTTCTACCCAAGATGAGATCAAACTTGCTTGGGAACACAAATGCCTTGACGGTACAAGGATATCCACCCAAGTTGACATCTACAGTTGCCTTTTTGTTGATAATTGTTAGTGCACCATCAGCAGTTTCTACTTCACGAGCTTCCGTATCAGTCAGATTGGTTGCGATATTATTCACAAGCGTAGAAGAGACGTAATTGTCTGAAGCGCCACTGTCAATTAAAACACTGATCACCATGTTATTTTCACCAGCAATACCATCGTAGAGAGGGAGAGCACTTGAAACAGTGTTAAGTTTAGCAACGTAGTGTAGCTCAGATGGCGTATCACTTATAACTGGAACCAATTCCATCGGTAAACTGTCAATAGAGTCTTTCTTAGTAGGTTGTTCTTTCAATATATTAGAACGGGACTTATCATGGTTCACAGAATTATGTGCTTTTTCATTGTTATTGACCTCAGATGAATACTGTGTGGAAGTACTATCTTTATTATCATTCTGATAATTAGCTTGATCTTGAGTACGCATATGGTTCAAAGAAGAACGAGAGTTTGCTGGACTGTTATTTTTAGATCCATTGGATCGGATACCAGGGGCCTCACGGTCCATTGCTTGTATAGCTGCACGTCGAAGATAACACTTAAATTTGTTATGTCCACGCTTACCACAGAAGTCACAATGCAAACGTTGATAACTGTTGTTAATACTGTTACTAGAATAGCTACCGTTAGGTTGTTGATTGCGTTGGCCACCATTATTGTTTTTGAAGCGAGAATTATTTTGACTACTGGGGTAAGAACGCTGTTGGATAGCATCCAAGACCATCGGATCATCATGGCTATCGTGACTAGAATGTTGAGGTATATACGTAGGCTGGTGAAGTACTTGACCGTGGCCAGTTCGTCGCACATGGGAAGCTTCAAAAGCTAATGCCTTTTGATAAGCTAACTCCAAAGAGCGTGCTTCTGTTGGTACCGCCCGAAGTTCAGCAAACAGCTGATCGTTTTCAAGTTTTATGCCCCGCATAAAACGATCATATGCTTCCAAGTCCTTGAGATCTGGGACGAGGAGGCTTACTGTACGGAACTCATTGACATAGTGCTGGATGGTAGTGGTTTGTCGCAATTGGTCCAAACGGTCTCTGGCAATGTCATATGCATTGCCTGGACGAAATGCAGCTAACAGTTTAGACTTAAAGTCTGACCAGGTCGATGGCGGATTGTTGCTTGTCTCCAAAGTACGATACCACGTATCAGCATGAGATTTGAGAAACGAAATAGCGAAAAGCAGAGTTTGATGATCGTCCCATCGGTAGAAAGCTTGATGCCTTTCGATGCTTCTGGTCCAACTATCCACTACTATTTGAGTACATGTTTCGCCAGTGAATACATCAGGCTTTTGGAGCTGTATATGAGGTTGATTATGATTTTGTTGGGGCATGTTGCCAAATTGTGATTGAATAGCTGCGCAAAGCTGCAAAAATTGCTGCGCTTGTTCGTTGAGATTGCTATTGTTGTCACTCATTACTTAAGGTTACGGAGGTGTTGTAGAACTTTTTTTTTGTTTGGTGACACGAAGTATGTTAAAGGTGATCACTTGAAGTGTCAGAAAAGTATCAATAAGTCAAAGTAGTAAAAGATGAATGCGATAGGCAACTGATGATCACCGGCTGCTATAACACTTAATAGTTGACAGTAGAGGAAGAGAAAAAAAAACTTTCCTAATATATCTTGATTGAGGTGTCTTTTCGTACTGAGATGCTACCAGTGTCGGGTTTGAACTATTTCACAAGCTTGTTGTACTAGCGCTTAAATTTGCAGGAAGCAGTTATGAGTAAGAACTCATACCCAATTATTTTAAAATGAGAGAAAAGATGATCTTTATTTTTTTTTATAGGGGCACTAAGGCTCTGGTTTATTAAGTGATTGCATAGCAAGTCACAACTATGTTTTTGGTTTTTGTAATTTTAAAATGTTTTTGAGCGTTTTCTTTTTTTTGGGTGCTATATACATAAAGTTGAGTGTAGAAGTAGAGTAGAGAATAACTCTGTTGATGTCGCTAAAGAGAGAAAAAGGGAAGTGGACGATGAGGGACGCCACGTAAAACTAAGTCCTCCTTGATAGAGGAATTAATGAGCAAGCGAGTTTGACTGAGAATCGTGGCTTCAGAAAAAGGTCGAGAATCGAAAACGAAGCTCCAATACGCACGCCATAAGCATTGAATAGTGGAGCCTATAATTACAGAACTTTGCTCTGTAGGCGTAGAAGAGTTGAGAGAAGGGAATTCGAGTGAGAAGATGGCCTGCTTCACCGGAAGAGTGTTGTGAGACAAATCGACAGTACCCTCGAAGAAGGTGTTCCATACTGATTGCCATACTACAAGCTTACCAGGACAAGAGAAAGCAAAGTGGTCGAGATCTTCGAGAGAAAGATGGCAGAGAGGACAAGCGGAGGAAGGGAAGGATTCAGGCATCTGAGAGTGGAGAACAGCCCTCGTAGGGATTTTTCCATGAAGTAGACGGAACCAAACATTGCGGCCTGTATGGGTCAGAGGAAAATTCCAAAAGGAAGCCCATTGTCTGCCCTTAAGCGGTGAAGAGGGAGTGGCATTAGGAGGGAGACAGAGCCTGCGATACTGAGATCGGGAAAGAGAAGAAAGATGAGACGGAAGATGGAGTTGCCAGGGAACAAGGAAAGGTTGCAAATCAAACCGCTGATAATTAGGCACAGGAAGGAAGGCATGAGGACCTTGAGCCGCATATTGTGGTGGAATAAACAATCGGATGAAGAATAGTCGAAATTTCACCATGTCATGAGAGATGTGACGATGAAATTCACGACTGAGGTTGGGAAAGCTAATCAGATGACTGCGAGATGTTATTGGTCGGAGGCGAAAGCCAGAAGAGTCATCATGCTCGTAAAGATGGGACATAGGGAGGGACAGCAGAGAACGGTTCACGTGTTGTAAAGTGTCAAGAGTAACAACTGATGAGACCGGTAGGTGGAGTCCAGTAGCAGGCGATGCAACAACGGAGTCCAAAGAGTCAGGTAGTAGGCTCAGAGCACGAAAGAACAGAGAGAGGCTGCTGTTCAAGCTGTTGAGAGCTGGAGGTCTCAGGCTAGGGAACAAAAAGGGCAGCCGGTAGTCAGGATCGTGGGACCAGTGTGAACAAAGAAAATTGAACAGCCTGGGCAAGACTATGGAGGAGGTAGCGCAGGAGTCGGAATCCATCGAGAAGGAAGCTGAGGCTATTTCAACTCGAAAGTCTCCCATTAGGGGAACTAGCCAGCGTAACTGTAAGCTGCCCTGCTGCCTTAGTGGGTGAAGTAGGCCTAAACCGCCTTTAGACCGAGGCAGACACATGGTGGAGTAGCTCAGACGAGGATAAATGCGATAAGAAACGAATGCAGAGATGACGGATCCAATCTTGTCGAAGAACGAAAGAGGGGTAGATATCACTCGCAGTACATGCCAGAGTTTGGACAAGATCAGGGAGTTGAGGATAGTAACTCGACCACGGATGGAAAGGCCTCGACAACTGTGTATGCTACAGGCCTGGCGAATCTTTTCGAGCAGGTCACTAAGGAAGAAATTCCTTTGGTGTAGACTGGTGAACAAAGGATAGCCCAAATATCTAACGGGAGTAGGAGAGCGGGCGTCGTGCCATTGGGATATTTGACTGTCAGCCAGGACTGAAGACCAAGTCGAGAGAAAAAGGCTTCGCTGGCCGGATAGAGACACCGCTTGGGTCTTATGATAATTAACGAGTGCGTTGGAGGCTTTCAAATATACGGATAGAAGGGAAAGAAGACTCTGCAGCTCGTTAGGAGCATTGAGAAAGCATGCAATATCATCCGCATAGGCTAGTAGCTTGACGGGGCCAGACTCTAAAGAGGGGGCAGGAGTCAGAGGAGAAGGTAGCGAGAAACCAGGGATGGAAGTACTGGCCAGGATGGAGCGAAGAAGAGGCTCGAAGGCGAGGTTGAAGAGCACTGGTGATAGAGGGTCACCTTGGCGTAGGCCACGACGCTGCAATACAGGCGCAGAATGGAATCCGTTAATGTTCAAAGACAATTGCGTGGAAAAGAACAGAGAGGTAATGCTAGAAATGATGGTAGGGGGAAAGCCAAAGCGCTTTAGCACAAGCCGAAGATACAATGGATGAACCTTATCATACGCTTTCTCTTGGTCTAGAAGAAGAGCAATCGCAGGCGACTGAGTTAGGTTGGCGTGTTCCATCAATAGCTTCATAAGAAGGCCATTATCCGCGATGAACCGGCCGCGAACAAAGCCAGATTGGTATGGGTTGATCATATCGTCAGTGACAGATAAAAACGAGCATTAAGAATTCGAGTGAAAACCTTAGCATCCACATTAATCAAGGAGATTGGGCGCCAGTTGCGTAAATCTTATAAATCTTCCGTCTTTGGAAGCAAGCAAACAGATGTAGCTAACCACGAGGGAGGGAAGATGCCTTGAAGCAGAGCGTCATTGTATACTTGTGTCACTATTTCTCGGCAAGCGGGATGTAGTACGATAAGCTGGACAATAGGATACGGTAGGCCGTCCATGCCAGGGCTGCTAATCTTAGGACATCTGCCAAAAGCTTCGACTATTTCATCAAAAGAGATAGGATCCACTAAAAGCGAGGCGTCAGAAGGAGAGAGGGTAGCTGACGGAGAAATGGAATCCAGCAAGGATTGCACAGCCTCGAGATCGATAGGATCCGGTGCATATAATTTGTCATAGAAGACAAAAGCAGCATCCAACATTTCTTCTTTAGAAACGCATAAGCGATTGAGAGAGGGGTGGCGCAAAGGAGGAATGATACCTTTAGCAGCTAGGATGGAGGCGGTACGCTTCAAATAACCTGCGGACAATTCACCTTGTTCTCGCCAGCGAATACCGGCCTTCAAGGCAAGCGTTTCGACATGGTAGCTTTGGAGCACAGTAAGCTGATCTTGTACGACCTTTAACTGTGGTGAAACCTCTGGAAGAAGGGAGGGATTAACCGTCACCTTAGACTCAAGCTTCGCACGTTTGCGTTGGAGCAAAGTTTCTGCGCGAGCCAGGGAGTACTTCTGACGACGAGAGTGTGCCCTCGCTGTCTTGACTGCTACGGATTTCAGTTGTTCTCATTTTTGCCAAGCAGGGAGAGAAGAGGAGAATCCTTCAACGGCTTGAGACACTCGCAAGTGAAGTTTAGTCTTGAATTCCAGATCTCTTGCTAGCCGTGGGTGAGCTTTCCAATAGCCTTTACCAACAGCAGTGGCAGTAGAGGTATTAGAAGAAGCGGGTGGTAGACGAAGAGGTATAGACAAAAGTCGATGATCAGTCCACTCGATGAGAAGAAACCTGACTGGAACTTCTGCAATCTGAACAGTGAAAAACATGTCTTTTGTAATAAAACAATAGTCAATACAGGAAGTACCAACATGGTTTTGGAAAGTAGGAGAAACGGGGAAACCAGGACGGTTGATGGCGTCTACAAAGAAACGATCGATGTATCCAAGCCATTCCGTTGGAGCTTGTCGCGGAGTGCTTTGGGTATGCGAAGCATAGGTGTAATTAAAATCCCCTAGAACAACATGTCGAGACGGGTTCGAGGGGAAGAAAGGAGGAGAGGTGGCTGATTCTAGAAAGGTAACTCTGTCCGATCTAGTGGCAGGGAAGTAGACAACAGTGATGGTGAAAGGAATAAATAAATGATTGCAGTGAGTAACTGTGGCGTTTATCAAGCGACCACAGCGACTGATGAAAGATTTCAATAGCTCAATATCAGATGAGGTACTGACGAGGCCACAATGAGATGACCAAATGCTAGACGATGCCTGAAATTGAGTATGAAGAATGTCTTGAAGATGAGGGTCACCTGTATGCGTCTCTTGGAGAGCTAAGAGGTCAAAAGAAAGGGAGCGAAGATGGCGAATGGACGAGGATCGGATTTGGGGGTTAGCTGTTTTAGCTAGGCTACGACAGTTAAGCGTTCCCATTTGGAGAGAAAAAGAGGGCGAAGATGAGTGAGAAGTATTAGGGGTAGATGGAATGAATGGACTGGATAAAGGACTTAAATTCATAATTATAATGATTGGTTGGGTGAGACTATAGTTGGAAGATCATTGCCTGTCTCAACAGCATCAGTAGCATAGGAAAGTTGAGTATCGGGGAGATCGTCTCCCATCTCAGTATCAGAGTCTACCTTTCCAAACGAAGGTAGGGAATCAAAGTCAGAATCAGCCAAACGTTTGGGATTCTTCAAACAATGACGGCTGGTAGTGCGGGAATGGCCCTGTAACCCACAATGTACACATTGGGCTACAGGCTGGGATGGTTTGAGCTGCTCCAAAATTAAAGAGGGCTCAGGTGTTGCCGAGCGCTCCCTGAGACGCTGGGATTGCCGAGTGACCGAAGAGGTCGAAGGAAGGTTATCCTGAGATACGGCCAGGGAAGATGAAGACGTAAGTGAGATTGAAGGTTCTTGGGCAACAGGTAAAGACGATGAAGCTTGAGGGGTGTCCAATGTCTCAAACGTGGAGGAGGCTAGAACTAGAGGTTCATCAGGTGTAGTAGACTTGGGTGGAGCGGTGGATGAAGGTTTCTCAACGATAACCGTTTTACGCTTCTTGCCAGTGCCTGTATTTTTTCTAGGGCAAGATCTAGAGATGTGACCTACTTCGTGGCAATTGAAGCAAGTAGTAGCTTTACGTCTGAGGGAGCAATCTTTCAAGGCGTGTTCCGAACTGTGACAATAACGACAGAAAGGAGGCATGGTAGCCCAAGTGGCTCGAACCTGAATTCCATCTAAGGATTGACACAAGCGGATAGTAGAAACATCAGAATAATCAATTGGCTGGAAGGACCAATCAATTAAATGGCTTAATAAACATGAAGAAGAATCAGAAGTCTCAGGAACAGAAAGCTCAAGAACGACGTAACCACTTCCAGTGTATACGCCTGAAGAGTTGGTTACTAAACCACTGTCAGTAATTTTACCATACTGCCTCAAATTATGATTCATATCAGTACGAAGCTGATCTAAGCCATCTTCACGGCGACCATATTGTGATGGAAGTCCTGATAAAGAGATCTTTAAAATTTCGGCCGATGGAGATAGAGGAGTGAACGCCAAAAACTTGCCCAGAGTTTTCAGCTCGAAACCCTCCTGTGCAAACTGAATATACTTGGAAGGAGATACAACGATCTCGGCATATACACGAGAAAAGTCACGACGAAGAGTGCTAGAAACAGACCAGAGGTGCTCACTGCCATTGCAAACCTCATGGAGTTCCTGAACAAAAACCTTAACGTCCCTGATGGTCGTGATGTCGATGAGAAGTGAATTGGAGACCGTGCCCTTTAAGAATGGTCTCGCGACATGACGATAGACATCTCGTACAGCGCTCTCTGTGAGGTGCCCAGGCTTAACAGAAGGCCTAGTAGTTGATGGGTAGTGTGTCTTAGACGACGTGCGTTTGATGCCATCATTGACAATAGCAACCCAAGACTTTTGGTTCGTTTGGTATGGTATCGGGGTTTGAAAGGTCCCCTTATAATGAATAGCGGAAGAAGCCATGAGATGATCTTTATTTGGAATAGCATTGACATGAATTCTTATTTATCAATTTCGGACTCAGATCTATATTTATTTGATCTGCTGGATTTTGTGGATTCTGGTCCTGAATTCGTCTTTCTCTTTTTTATGCTTCTTTTGATTGTCTTCGGCTTAAATACCTTCTTTTTGGCTTTGTTCCAGTTTCTAAGGAACTGGGGAACTTCTTCGTTAATCGCACTATGCGTATTGCTACTATTAGACCCGACAGACCTGTCAGGCCAATTGTAGTTGATGAGCCAGTAGAGAACATAGCAGAACCACTACAGGGAAATGAAATTTGACCCCTTTAACCGACTAAATTTTTTGTCGGTTTTATGACGGTTAAAGGGGTCATTTTAAGCAGTAAAATGTATTTTTATGAAAAATGGTCGAAACTGAATGAAATTTGACGCAGTAATGTCTGTAACTATATAGAATATATCCATGTAAGAAGATTGTTGTTTTTACTATCATTTTCTATGCGTTTAGAAGCATTCAATTTGAACATTTTTCGACTCTAATTTAAGAATCGCCATTTTTAACAAGATCCAGTTTTTTTATTGTGACCACTTTAAATTTTTTTTTAAAAAAAGATGTTGATACTTTTAACCAATAAAAAGGCATTTAATTTCTAAATCGCTTCGCATTCTGATTTAAACAGCGCGCAGCTGAGCTTCAACAATATTTTTGATTCATGACAAATTAGGAAGGCATTATGTCTAAAATAAGAGCAGAAGGAATGATTAGAACAGCTTACAAATTACTGGTATAGCTTTGGAAGTGTTGATATGCATATTCAACTGAACAAAAAATTAAGCAGAATCGACGGATGTCAAGCTTCAAAATATGTCTTGCTTTAATAATTGTTGACGGAAAGGAACCAAACATTGAAGAAGAATATTCATTAGCCAAACATTGCTTCCGATCAATGATTTCTAAGCAAAAAGACTTTTGATTTGTCTACATTCAAGGAACAAATGAAATTCTGTGCAATCCTTTTGATTAGTAACAGAGTAGTGGTAGTTCAAACAAAAGAAAAAGATATAAAAGACTCACAGAAAAACAAAATAAAACTACTATCCATCTCACATTCTATTTGATTTACCTTAAGATGCCTGCTATGCCTACTAGAAACACTTTGATCTACTGTTTTTGTGACATCTGCAAAATCAGACCTGAAGAGGCCAAGTTCATCAAGCCTTCTACCCATCGTTCTCATAAAATTCACAACAAGTATGATAAGATGCCCTATCAACAATGGCTTGAAATTAACAGTAAGTGATCTATCTCTGATTCAGTCAATTCACATTTAATTCTAATTCTTTACCTCTCAATCCATAGAGAACTCAATTAACAGACGTACTCCTCATTTCCTTAATCCAACAACTGAATTGGCTGAACAACCATCAAACTCTGGTAAATTTGTTAAACTGTGATGTCTGCATAAAGAGAAAGAACTGATAAAATTATCTTCAGTAGATCCAATGCAAATTGATGAAATTGAAGAGCCTGTTAATGCTTCTACTGAGCCTGAGCCAGTAACTGCAACTGAGCCTGAGCCTTCAACTTCAACTGAGTCCGAGCCTGAGCCTGAGCCTGCTACACCTTCTGAATTTGATCTTCTATGTAAGTAATTCTATAACAGCTGTTTTAGTACAAGTAGTCTAATACCAACTCGTTTCTTTTCTCAACTTAGCTGATAAACTTCCTCAAAGCCCTTCTTCCAAGATCCTCTTTCAGCTGGTTACTGACATGTTCAACAACAGTACTCCTCGCAACCAGATCGAAAAATACATGCAAGATCTTAACAGTTTGTTGGAAATCCAAAACGATGTATTCCGCTTTCCAAGAACATTGGCAACGTTCTTGAAAAGAAGCCAGCTTTTCAAACTGAGTAATGATGGTATTAAGTACTATAATGTTTGTACCAGCTGTCACCATTTCTACGAACAAAAGAACCAGCCTGGAGGCGAGGATATTGTTTGCAATTAAGACTTACAAAATGCAGTATTCAAGCCAAATAAGTCCGAAAGATACTGTACAGGCAAAATATATGATTATGATTACACAAGAGAGGTTGCAAGACTTGTGCCTCAAAAAGAGTATCCATACTGCTCAATCATTTCCACACTCAAAAAGTTCTTTCTGCGCCAAGGTTTTGCTGACCAGATCAACGAATGGAGAAGACGTGAGACTGTTCCTGGCTACATGCTTGACATTTACGATGGTACTGGTTTCGCTGAGTTCAAGGCATTTCCAAACGACCCTCTTCCTTTCGCTTTCCTCGGTAACTACAACCTGCTCCTCACTTTAAACGTTGACTGGTTTGGTCCATTTAGTGCTCATTATAGTGTAGGGTGCATATAACTCACTATTCAAAACCTTCCTAAAGCCAAAGGCCGTGACCTCAAGAAAAATATGATACTCGTAGGAGTCATTCCTGGTCCTAAAGAACCTCCTACTACCGCGTTCAACCATTACCTGAAGCCATTGGTGGATGAGTTGCTCGTGTTGCTGAATGGTGTAGAGATGACGATGGTGATGAAAGATGGCTCGGTTGTTAAGAACAATGTAAGGGCGTGCTTGACCACAATCTGCTCGGATCTTCCAGCAACAAAAAAGCTAGCAAGTAGTATGTCCTTTAACAGTAATTTCGGTTGTCACTTGTGCCATACGCAGTTTCCCCGTTTTGCAGGACTTGGCAACCAAAAAAATTATTGCAATTGTAATTGTGACAGTTGGAGAAGAAGAACCAATGAAGAAACAAGGGCTAGCTCAAGAGCTTGGAAGAAGGCTGAAACGGCAAAGAAAAGAAAGGAGTAAGAGCAAGAAAGTGGTGTTCGTTTTTCGGTGCTTTTCAAGTTACCTTACTTTTCTTACGACTTGTTGGCTATTGAGCCTATGCATGTTCTGTACTTGGGTGCTGCAAAAACTGCTTTAATCAAAATGATGCCGGAAGATGGTTATTTGAAGGTTCAAAAGATCATGCAATATCATATGGATCTCAATCCCCAAGCTCCTGGCAATCCTATGTCAGAAAAGATTACAAAAACTGGGTTCCCATATGTCAAAGCAGTCGAATTCAAAGACTTTATGACCTCTTTGGCCCATGCTCTCCTTTGTCCTCCCACTCTTGATGCCTCTGTTTACATGCACATGATGGAGTTGATCCATGCTTTCCGAATCCTTGATTCTGGTGTTATAAAAATTTCCGACATTGATGTAGTTCACACTCATCTCTTAGACTTTGCCAAAAAATATGAACTTGCCTACGGCTCTGAATCTGTCCCGCCCAACTTTCATTTTATGCTGCATCTCCGCGATTGCATGCGTAAATGGGGTTCAGTCTCTTGCTTTTGGGCTTTCAACTTTGAAAGAAACAACCTCTTTCTTAAAAATGTAAAAACAAATCACAAGCATGGGTTTGAAAAAACTTATATGCGCAAAATGCAAGCAACTATCTTTTCTAACGATGCTGGCATCACCTCCTTCAATGAACTTTCTTAGTTGTATTTTCTTCTTTTATTATTATTAACCTACATATACTTATCAATATCATTAAAAAAATATTTAGAATAAAAAACCAAAAAAAAACTTAACATATTGCTTACATTATTATCACGTTTATTTTCTACTGCCTATGCATACCAAGTTTATGGTTGATTTACTACGCGTAGTTTATGGTTTGTCATGCCTCTTGAAGATGCAACATTAAAGAGAAACTAATACATAAAAAAGAGAAAACAAAAAAGCCAAAAGAAACTAGACTAAAACTAAACTTCCGCTTCAAATTTAAACAGAGTGTGATACGTTCTTACCATTTTTGGTCTATATTTTGTTTGTTAAAATTGTCTTTTGCCTGTAACTTAACAGTGTTGGCATAATGTTATATACCAATAACTGCGAGATTTGGAAATCTACCAATAGCTTTCAGCCCTATCTCAATCGCATCAGTTAAAGTTTTAGAGTTTTTCGAATGGTAGTGCCAAAAGAGGGTTGTGTCACCATGCTGGTAATCAATTGATAGTATCCAACTAAATCAAGACATTTAGAGTATCAATCATATTCATTTGTTTTTTATTAGAAATACTTTTCTTTCATATACATCAAACAACTACGAAATGAGCCAAACTACAGAAAATAACAACAACAATATCATTCAAACAAGTGAGGATTTGTTGCAAGATCAGGGTATCATAGGACCTGGTATTCCTTATTCATTAGGGGACATGATCAAGTATTCACAAAAAGGTGGAAATCCGGTTAAAAGGGGCCTGTGCACACTGGGCCCAAATTTGTGATATGTTGTAGCCGAAGCTTCAAAACCTATATTCTGAAAGTTTCCGAATATGGTAATCAATATTGACGGAGTTCTGACCATTTAAAAATTTAAACGGGGGAATATAATAACATTTGTTGCAGTTAAAATTTTGCTTGTTTTAGTGTGGTGGTATACTCCACAACTTGAAAACGTTAGGTTGCCAGTTCAACACACGGTGGTTACAAGTTAAGTATTTACTGATTTTTAGGCAAAAGTAACAATTTATTTTGACATATAAGAAAAAAAGGAATTTTATTACAACAAATTTTGTTCTGCTATTCTGCTGCTTCTTCTAAGCGCCACAAAAGGTACAACTAGTTCGTCTAACTCTTGAACCTCTTCTGTCTCAAGATCCAAGGGAAGTTCCTCCTCGAACGAGTCGTCTTCTTCTGAATCGGAGTCTTCGTCCAAGTTGTCCACCTCGTTGAGAATGGGAGGCTGCAAATTTGACCTATAGAACTGGACTTCTCTCAATGACTTTAGAAGCCCAGCATAAATATTTGAAGCATATTTGCGCCTCCACATAAACTCTGCCAAGATCCAAGGGGTGTTCTTTCTGGTTCTTTCTCGTGGAAAGACCCTTATCTTGATGGCGTTCCAAGTTCCTATGGTAATAAGTTAGTAAGATGGTCCTAAGTTAAATTAAAATTCATACCTTCAATAGTGTTTGTATGTACACCATCCTCAGAGATGAAGCCTTCGCTGTGATTTACTGAGCGGTGAATCATATGACGCCAATCATTGATGAAATTGTAACCGCGCCAAAAGTCAGTATGGATTGTTGATCCTTAGTTTACATTTGTTTCTATGACTGCTCTAAGAGTGGTAGCATCTCGACGCGGAACAGTCATTAGAAATACTCTTCTCTCTTGTGTTCTCTCAACACCTCCAACAACCCAAACGCCTTCGACACGATGGCCCCGATGATACTTTCGCTTGCCAAACTTTGATTCATCTATCTCTACAATAATAGAGTTGCCATCTCTATCATAACCGCCTAAAAGAATAAAAAGTATCAAAAAAGAGTTGCTACAAAGTAATAAAATACTTACCAATCTTATCGGGATGGTTGAAACGCCATCTTTCGGTCAAAGGAACTGTTGATAAATCTACTTGATCGATATCAAGCTGAGGCTCTACTTGATTTACTAACAAAAAGTCTTGCTGCATGACTTGTAGCATGTACCTAATGGTAAGACGAATAGTCTCGGGATCAAATCCGGTCAACAAAGAGATGGCTTGTCGGGGAACGTTATACACAAGCCAGAGCAAGATGATTCGCCATTGATGTTGCACTGGAATATTTCTACCATAGAATACCGTTTGGTGAAGGGCTGAGCGTGAAGACTTGTTACACTTGCAACTGTTTTTATGGCAACGCCAAACCCAACCGTAACGCTGGTTCCAGACAAACTTCATGCGTTGGGGCTCGCTTACTAATACATCATCAACAACATCCCCGCTATCATCTTTCCTACGGCCGCCGTGACAATAAACTAGATCACTAAAGTTGTAAATAATGCGGTGACGAACAAAAAATTTACTCAAAAGTTAGAACTATGTAGTTGTAATGTTAAATAAACTTACTCAACCATATCAGTTTCGGTTTGCAAGTCACGCACAAGATCCTCATAGGGCAATGGTTTGATAATAGGGTGTCTTGCAAATGCAATCACTTCAGGAAGCTCCTCAACAGGCAAGGGAACAGGAATTTCTCGTCCAGATAGGGTGACGTTGGGCTCTTCTTCTAACTGATCTTCGCTTAAGGCGTCATCGAGCTCAACCTCAGACATCTGGGAACCCATTTCATGTTGGAAAACAGAACCAGGAGGCGACAAAAAAGAGGAAGGAAGACCACCACGAGTTACTCTAACAGGTCGACCAAGAGAACGAGCATGAGTTCCAACAGAACCTACGTATTCCGATCCCTCTTCAGTCAAAGCGGCTGATGAAGATGACATAGAAACATCCTCGCAAGACGAACTTGAGATAAGATCAATAACCTCGGGACCAGAGACAGAGTTGCGAAAGTAATTCATTTGAAAAAATAGAATATAATGAGAAAGAGATAAAGAAAAGAAAAAGAAAAGAAAAAACTCTCCTATTTATACTATTTTCTGAGAATAAAATTTATAAAAAGGCAGTCCAAAATTTTCTATTGAGCGGTCACATTTCAAGTAATTAGTGATCAATGTGACTTTTAATTGATGACTCATAGAAATTTTTTGTGACATAATAAAAGTAGAATACGTCAGTAAGCCGTTGACGTCAACTGTGTAGACGTCATCATCGAATTTAAAGTAATAGGTGATGTCAGGTTTGGAAAATTCATAGCAATTTATTATTATTTTTCTTAATTTCTTTAAGCCTTATTGTGTTTTGACATGTTTGACATTCTTATTCCCGTGTAATTGTTATCCTTTTCTTGTAATTAAAATCATTGTACCCATCAGTTAATTGTTTTTCTTTATGCATCACTTTATTTTTATATTTCATGTTGGAAACCTGATGCTCATCACTTAAACCTTTTAGTCTAATCGGTCCATCATTATCTATTTATTTCCTTCTCCAAGTGAATTTGATAGCTCTCATTTGACTTATGTGACCAGCTCATGCCCTTCGACAGATGCAAAGGTATTTTTTTTAAAATTCTCAAATTTTTTTTTGCAAAGAGTAAGAGTCGAACAGGCGACCTTTCGTCTTACGTACTGACGATCTACCAATAATACTACAGATAATTTAAATATTAAGAAAAATTACAAATTAATTTAGCCTAATTTAGTCACGTGACTTTTACAAGATGTTGATTATCTCGAGAACTAGACCTTCCTAAAGTGGCAGAGTTGTTTCACAATACTTTTAACACTTATCTCTATCATACAAGCACAAAAAATTACCAGTGTGCACAGGCCCCCTAAGATCCCTTGAAACCAGAACACTTTCAATGTTTGGCTGAATATTACGGAAGACAATACAGTACACCGATTGTCGTTATCAACAATGTTAAAAAATTAAAAAAGATTGATGTGCTTGGATCCACTTACAGTTCTAGACTAACAGGAAGCAATGTTGGCATCGATTTCAATGCCTTTCGCCAGGATGATTTCGAAAACGATGATTTGGAAGGTGTCAATATAACAGACACTACCGAGCATCTCCGTGCTAGATCAGTCGATTACTTTTTTTGTCATCAGGCACAGTTTGCTGATAGCAATGGCAAAACATGCTACTTGAACCACTACTTTGCTTTTGTCCACCGGTTCAAGAATCCTCGTACCGGTAAAGAAGATTTATCTCAGTACACTGGACCTTATATGCGTCCTTTTCGGTGTGAATACGAAAATGTTAGTTCTTATTCAATTTTGCCAGTACAAAAAATGAATTCACTAGTTCACATGTTGAGTACACCTTTCACAGATATCACTGTCGTTGTTGATTTACCAAATAAAATTATGTAACAAACAAAGGATGATTTTTTTTACAAAGTATTTATTACAACAGATTTAAGAAAAGGCTTAAACAGAATTATTATCAATAGCTCATGTTGGCAAAGCAGCAAGTGTTTCGGAAGTAATGGTGTGTGATTCCTTCCGAATTCTTGAACCAATCTTGGTAGGTATAAATCGACGGTTTCTGGCTTTTGTGTTGGCGTTGCGAATTGCATCCAACTCATCAAAAAACTTGTCACACTATTTAAGCAAATTAATTATTTTATTCACAATAGTTTGTTGTAGTCTACTAACCTTTTCTGTTCTGTATTTTGGAGTCTTTCTTAATCTTACTTCTTCACCATCAGCATCTAACTCATCCTCTTGGTCTGAAATCATTTCTGGAACGAGTACTGAAGTGCACTCGGCATCCGTTCCATAGTAACCTTGAAGACGATGCTTGAAATTGCTGTACGTGTTCCTTCTTCTCTTCAAGATCTGTTTATCGAAATATTGTTGTTAGAGATTGCGAAACATGAGAACTTGTAATCAAAATATCTTACTTGTGATTTGCGAGTCGCATAACTATTCTTTCTTTGGATTTCTTCTCTAGCTTCTTCTGGCAAATCCTTCTTCTTTTTTTCGTCACGAAGGCGGTTGAAGCGTTTGCCAAGGACATACTTGACAAAGTTTGCTCTGTCTGTAGAGCTCCAGACTTTATCACGAAGAATAATAAAGTACGTGTGATGTACCTCAAAATTGCTGATGATTGTCTTCACTTTTTGTCCATTGTAAGGACCATTGATTAGTGTCTCATCTAGTCTCCAGCCATCTTCGCCGAGCTGTTCTCTTTCAATATCGATTATAAGACACTAAATAGAAACGATGAGTAAAGCCGAAAGAATAGATTATGAATAGTACTAACACGGAGTATCTTTAAATCGTCTTTAGTGCCAGGGAATCGAGACTTGTTATTATTGGCAGTCGAGTTGGTAGTAAATTTCTCATTCAAGTCACTCAGCTGGCGAGATAGCTGGTTGTTCTTGGCCTCGACACTTTGAAGCTGCTGATTGGTATTAGCAAGGGCTCGCTTCAACTCTTGTACTTCTCTGTTGATGGCCGTATTGTTCTGACGAGGAGTAGAGACAGTACCGCTGATGCTGACAGCGTTAGGTACAGGAATGGGAACAGCAACGGCGTTAGTGTTGGTGTTGTTGGAAGTGGTAGTGTGAAACATGTTTGAATTATATAAAAATGATGATAAAGACAATTAACAAAATGAAATTAGGCACGAAGCCTTTTATACTGTCAGCATTAGATACTTTGATTTGAATTGATTTGACATAATCGGAATTTGAATGAAACATGGTTTAAACACCAAGTGGCTCAGGACAAGACATTTAAATCGTTAAAAACCAATTAAAATTTTTTAGTTTCTTTTTCCTTTCGTTCTTTCTTTAAACTATTTATGAGTGGTTCATGGTATGTATCTATTACTAAAAAATAAAAAAGAAAACAATTATTAATATGAATTACTGTATAGTATCACCGTGCAAGTATCAAGTTCTCGTTGTTGTTACTTTTCGCAAAAAGGTAAATGATAGAATCTTCTCATTGAAACGAAGCTAACGCTTTTCTTTTGATAGTCATAACTAGTTACCTTGCCCTTCTTAAAGTATGTGTAAAGAAAGCCCAAATCCTTTGATACTCTCAAATTGTAAGTAAACATAAAAAAATAAGATGTAACTGAATAAGCTCGATCTAATTTTGCATTTGATGTATTTTGTAGATGTTCTATCTGATTGACTCTTACTGCGAAGGCTGATGTTTATCATAATGAAAAGGTAAATGATTTCTAACATTTGCGTTTGCAATCGATTCTAATAACCCTTTCTTTTTATTTCACTGTAGTTCTTTTTCTTTTACAAAGATCGTCTAATGGCCTCAAGAAGAGATACAAACTGCTTCTATCTTATTCTGGTTCCCTGACTGAATAATAAACGTATAGCTCTGAAAACAACGGTTCTAAAGGTAAGCACAAAATATGAATACTGCAATACCCAAGGCTAGGTAAAGAGGTACAAATGAGTACGGGGGACCCGGTATATTGAGCATTGGATTAGCCAATAATATATGGACACAAATCCTATAGATAGATTGTATATAGTAATAATTGATTATGAATAAACCAATTATATAAAAGAATTTAAAAAAGCCTTCCGTAATATATTTTAACCGAGTACGAAAAGAGTAGTAACGAAAGCATACTAGCCAATAAAGAAAAGCAACAACTGCCAAGTAGAGCACACATCTTTAAACTAAGGTCAAATAGCAAAGGAGTGTAATTGAAAAAATTGTGTAATAATGTAACGTGAGAGATCCTATGGGAGTAAAGGAATGTAAAGACTGAAGGAAGTACAAGAGGTCTCTTTAAACCAATGGTATTAAGGGTATTTTAATCAAGAAAGCAAATAATATCAAAGGATTGCCCTTTAACCGACATGCATTATCTGTCAGTTAAAAGCCTGAAACACCCTTTAACGGGCATAAATTTCCTGTCAGTTAAAAGTCTAAAACACCCTTTAACCGACAATTTTTAAGCAGCGAAAAAATTGTCAGTTAAAGACCTAATAAACCCTTAAACCGATTAGTCTGTGTTTTGTCTTTTTCTGTCGTTAACCGACAAAGTCGGTTAAATACCCCAAACAGAGTTTTTCAGATATAAAACAGACAAGCTTTTACCCGTAGTGAACACTACAATCAATTGAAATTGCCTGCCGTCTCATCCACATTTTTTTTATGTTGATGAGACGGTGGTGAGACTGATGAATTTTTACTGCTTAATTTAAAAATCTTATTTTCTCTACGAAAACACGTTCATTGTGGATAAAACTTTCTAGGATGACTCTTGGATAAATGTACTTTATGTTTGTTGAATTGGATGTTGTGATTCCTTACAAAATCTTTCATAACTTGACGATTTTGTGTTTACAGCCTTTTTTAACCATTTTATTAAAAATTCGATTTCCGCCATTTTTCTTGAAATGACTTGGATTTATTTTTTTATTTTTTTTTCTAAGTCGAATAGGCTGTAAATTGAGTGAGATTGCTTTCCAGGTTACATATTTCTTGTCGTTGTTTGAATGCAAGAGGGCATATTTGCAATAAAATTGAAGATGTACCTTTCCAAGCACCTCAACATCGCTTTTTTTGGTATCAAAATGATCGGAAAAGCAAAAAGTAATAGATAAACAATCTTTCATAAAATAATAATAGCTTTTGACTATTTTTTTTTTCTGAAAAAGCAGCGAATCTGTCTTAGTTATACTTTCAATACGAGGTGTCCATTTTGAGCAACTTTTTTTTTGGTTGATTCTTAATGAGGGGGGTTTTTTTTTGCAACTTTTTTTTTCTAGTACTGATTTTTTATTTTTGAAAGTATCGAATTTGATTTCCCGATTTTTCTGAAGGTTTTTTTTTGCAACTTTTTTTCTAGCACTGATTTTTTATTTTCTGAAGGAGATATTTTTTTTGCAACTTTTTTTATTCTATGACATAGGATCATTTTTATTCTTTTAAAGAGACCTTTTTTTTGCAACTTTTTTTCTGAAATTGAGTATAATATTCAGGATAGCACTTGTTATTTAAATCAAAAAGAAGCGAAAAGAAGATGTATCATAAATGATGTGAACTCATGTCAGGTTAATACAGTATGTACTGTATGGATCGTTTGGCCAATATTTAGAATATTAAGTAAGTATTCGCTCACACAATTAAACTTGAATGTTTTGTATTAAATGTAAAGTGATAGAATGATCAATCTGTAATGTAAGAGTACAGAATAATTACTGGATAACAATTACTTCTTTGTTTTTTTAATAAATTGTTGAAATTGTATTTTGATGGTTTCTTTGATTTGTTTTTCTATTTTTTTAATATTCATTTCAAGCTTTGTGTATACTGGATTGATGGGTGGATATACACAATCCTCTTCTACAATCAAAAGATTGTAATGATAATCCTCGAGTTGCAAAACAATCGGCTTTCTTTCTTCAATGACACCACAGATTGGCACCATCAGAGTTGGCTTGTTGACCTTGTTGCTGTCCATGATTGTTACAGCAATCTTATAGGTGTCAGCAACAATCTGGCTGCACTCGATGCCATTATACCAGAATGGTGAAGGACAGGAAGCATTGTTGTTGTTCAGTCCAAAAGAAAGAATGCTTCTTACCTTTTCAACGTCAAACCTATTTCTTTCTATTAAACAGAATATCCATTATATGCTGACTTTACTGCATACCTCATCTTCTTGTAAGTCTCCAAGTTTTCTTCAAAAGTCAGCATCATTTCTTTTTTGACCTGCATGTGTCTGGTGTTGTCATGGTAGATTCCATACGCAATTGCGTGGAACCCACAGTATCCAGAAGAAGGACTTACAACCACACGCTTTTTGGCAGCATAAAGTGTGGTGACAGCTTCATGCTTGTTGATTAGTTCGATCTCGGGATGGTTATGGGGTTTTTGCTTCTTGCTGAGAATCCAAGAGAGCCCCTTCTTGGTAGACTTGTTGTAGTGGACCTGAAAGCAACAGCCGGGAATCTTGCATTTGGCGTATACTTTCTGGTCAGTCTTGAGTCTAAACCCAATGAAATGTTTAGCTGTCCAGGGAATGTTCTGGAGAACGTAATCAGCAACATCGTGTTTAGTGAATGTGTTTGAGAGTTCGGGTTGCATGTTGAGGTGAATGAGATTGCGCGTAAAGATAACTAAAGTAAAATAAAATAAAAACTTTTGTTTAGCCAAGGGTCATATACAGACTCAACAAACCGTATTCAAACTGAGGTAAAATAAGTGGATGATACGATATTATATGAGATGTAAAAAGTAATTTGAAAAAAAGCGGGTGTAACAGATTTCTTTTTTTGTTAAAAAAATTGGGGATCAGCGATACGTATTTATCAGCAAAACATTATTCTCCTTTAGCCAAACAACATGAAGTTTCCTCTCAAATGAATGCAACAATGGTGAGGAAATTGCATGTGTTAAATTGTGGAAGAAAAATGGATTTGAAGCGATGTTTAGCACATTTAAGACAAAAGGGGTTATAATCAAGTCTGATAATGAATTTATTGTTCTTGTCAGATGATATCTGATAGCCGATTATAGTAATTGTGTACCTGTTGAGTAAGAAAATCTCAAACCTGTATATAATAATATGTTGACAGATTAATCGAATGCTCTTTCTACCTAAATTTAACAAAAAAGTATATCAATTATGTCTGGATCTCTTCTCCTCTGTTACTGTGATGAATGTCTCAACTTTCCTGACGAAGAAGGATGGTTGCCTCAGTATACCGTTTAGTATCACAAGGCAAACAATTTGTTTGGAGGCGTTGCCTTCAATGAGTGGGCTGCCATGAATGGTAAAGCATTTTATGGAATAAGAATGAAACATGTATGGTAACGCTATTGGTTTTTTAGATGAGCAATTTTTTGACATGGCTGGCTTGTCTGAGCAAGATGTCAACAATGACATCGAATTAATGGATGCTGATGGTAATAAAAAAAAACAAATAACTGAGGAACTCAATGCTAATTATTTTGCTACGTAGATGATGAATTCATGGAAGAGGACTTCAGCATCATGGCCACAGGTGAAGATGAAGAATGGCCTGAAGTTGCTACCTCTGTTTTTGAGCCTGAGGAGGTGACTACCGAAGTTGTTGAAATCGACGAAGTCGATCAACTCGCCAACACTTTTGCTTCAAGTAAATTTTAATAAATAAACCTTTTTGATATTTCAACTTAACAATTCTTTTAAATCATGTCTATTATAGGCAAAGTTCTCTCTTCAGCAGCAGCTAAGATTCTCTTTGCTATGGTTGTCAAGCTTCACAACAAGTACACCACTCACGAAGGCACTGAGTATGTTATGGAATGCTTGAATCAAGTCATGGAGGAAACTGGCGACTCCTTCCGTTTCCCTAAGCGTGTGCCTACCTTCTTGAATCGTACTGCTCTACTCAATGGTAGTACGGAGGGTGTCAAGGCTTATGTTGTTTGTCCAAAGTGTCATGCTTTGCATGAAAAAACGGATGGTGCAGTCATCTGTGACAAGCCCATGGCCAATGCCATATTCATCCCACGCACGCCTCCTTCTACTGTACTGGGAGTCTTTTGGCGTTGAACAACCGTGTTCCTGCAACTTTGTCTGTTCAGATGGAGTATGCCTACTGCTCTGTCGAGGCTACTCTCAAAAAATTCTTTAGAAGACGAGGTTTTGCTGACCAACTTGCCCAGTGAAAACACCGTCGCACTCTGGAAGGTTACTATTTGGACTTGCAAGATGCCAGCATGTTCAACACTTTCAAGGCCTTGCCCACTGATGCGGTTCCCTTTGCCCATGAGTCTAACTACAACTTGCAACTGGCTCTTAACATCGATTGGTTCAGTCCCTTTGAGCACAGTTACAGTGTGGGCTGTATCTACATGTCCATACTTAACCTGCCAATGAAGGACGGCCGCGATTTAAAGAAAAACATGATCTTGGTTGGTGTGATCCCCGGCCTTAGTGAGCCTAGTACTACCGCCATCAATCACTATCTTCGGCCTTTGGTGAATGAGCTCTTGGTGTTGATGAGAGGTGTAGATATGCCAGTCACCTTGCTCGATGGCAAAGTTGTTTACAACAAAGTCCGAGCAGCCATCTCCTTAATCAGTTGTGATTTACCGGCAACAAAGAAACTAATTGGTAGCCTGTCATACAACGGTCATCGTGCTTGCCACTTGTGTGATCTTGTTTTTCCTTCTCTTCCTGGTGGTGTCAGTAGACATAACTACTGTAACTGGAACTGTGACAGTTGGCCCAGAAAAAATCCCGATGCCACTCGCCAAGCTTCTGAGGATTGGTTACGTGCATCCTCTGGTGTAAGAAGAAAGGAAGTTGAAAAGGCAACTGGATCAAGGTACTCCATTCTTTACGAATTACCTTACTTTAGCTACGATTTGGTTGCCTTGGAACCAATGCATTGTTTGTACTTGGGCATTGCCAAACGATGCATTTCAGCCATGATACCCTTGACTTCGTACGAAGTCATCCAACAGAAGATGAAGAAGATGATCTTCAACCCAGATCACTCTTGCGGCCCTCTCTCGAATAAGATCGGTGACAATGGGTTCCACAATGTCTGTGATATTTGCAGTCTCAAATAGATTCAATGAGAGGGAACTCGATTTTTTTATTAAAAAGAAAGAGAGGGAACTAATTCTACTGCAAGTCCATGTTGTGTTTATATATTATTTCTATCTCGGTTTCAATCAATCACTCCGTTATAATTTTATCTGTATGAGCAGTTTTCCTACTAGGATGACTGGTCACCTTAATTGAAAGATGGCTGTAGCCAGATTTCATCCCCGCCTTGAATAAGGTGGAGATATATTGTTTACTTGATTTATATCTTGGAGAGATAATAATTATGCTCGACAAGATATGTTTTAATCTTGATTAGTGTTTCAATATATCAGGCATAACTGTTTCATACTTGTTCACTTGTTTCGTTGGATGTTTAGATCAGTTTAGATTAGGTGATAACGATAGACAAGCCCTTTGTAATTATGTCTCAGAACTATCTTTATCCAAGTAATGATTTAGTCTTTTCTTATAATGAAATCTCTAGAATCATTGCTTGTTTTGTTAGATGCTGCTACCTTGGTATTATAAGGCCTATGCAACCATCCTGCTATCACATGTATCATGTCATATAGCCATTTCAAGTATTGATGAAAAGAGAGTCAATGAATATAAATCTGATCATGCTTTCAATGTGTTAGCTAGGCACATTGAACGCTTTATATATCATATCATCGCTTTTTACCAATGCTTGTTAGATGTTTGATTTCAGAATTACCTCTGGTTATATCTGAAATGATTTTAGTTTTCCAACTTTGTGAACATTATTTGATTTATTGTTATTTTGACATTATCTGTCAAAATAACCTTTGATGATGATTAATTGAATTTCCGATTATAAGTCGTTCTGGCTTCTATATATGCCCAAATACGACAATGTCAAGGCAGTGGAGTTTAAGGACTTTGTGGTTGGTGTTGCTTCTTTGGTGCTCAAAGGAGTGGTCCAAGAAGATGAATATGCTGTGGTGATGAATCTGATCAAGGCATTCAAAATCCTGGAAGGTGATAGCATAGCTATTCAAGATATACAAGTTGTTCACAACTATTTGCTTGCTTTTGCTGTGGGGTACGAGAGGTTATACTTTCATGACTTAGTTACCCCTAACTTCCATTTCATGTTGCATCTTCGCGACTCAATGCGAAAGTGGGGTCCTGTTTCTTGCTTCTGGGGGTTCAATTTTGAACGAAACAACATGTTTGTAAAAAGAATCCGTACCAACCACCGACAAGGTCTTGAAAAAACGTATATGAAAAAAATGCAATCAATCATCTTCTCTGAAGATTTTGATTTTCTTTCACACAACAGTTCCAACTGATTACCATTTTTTTGTCTTGTTTCTGACCTTCTTTTCTTTCTTTAGATTTCTTTTTTTTCCTTTATTTTTATTTTTTTTCCACACCCGCTTTTTCTTGTATCTCTTTTTTTTTCAAATAAATTCTTTGGTACACAAAAAAAAGGGTCTTTTAAAAAAGAATCCCTAGTATTTAAAAAAAGTAATCGTTACCCATAATGTTAATGTGCGCTTCATGTATGATTGTGTTTATTATCTTTATCAGAATCCAAGTCATTCCAAATTTCTTAATGTCAGTGATGCTCATTACAATATGACAACAAAAAGCAATAGATATTTGGTTTGTATCACCACTGACGGAACTGAAATAAGTTACAGATAGAGGTGGTTGAAAGAGCAAGTGTTTTAAACACAATTCTTTTTCCTCTTTTCCTCATTTCCGATTTTATTTTTAAAACAAAACTTTTTGGATTTCAGAACATAAAAACCCATCAAACAACATGAACAGTATTACAGCCTCAGACAATGACCAGAGAATTACTGAATTAGATGAAGAACAACAGGCGCAAGCAGCTGCATATATGTTTTGTGATTTTGTTGGATTCTCGTCAATCAACGGCGATCCTTTTGGATATGAAGAAATGCCTCCAGAAAGCTACAGATTCATCAGATGGGCGTCTTCTAAACACAGTCGTCTTTCAGAGAATGAATATGCATGTCTTTTGGATTATTACACACTTGCATATGAGGGATTTACGTCTTCAAACGATGTGCAAAAATTTAAATCCATCGACCTTTTAGGATACAATTATTCATCTCAACTGACAGGCAGTAACAGTGGTGTTTATGTCAATGTATTTCAAAAGAAAGGAACTGAAATAGACTCCATACTAGACGAAACAACGTTACAAACTGGCGCAATTAGATTTTTTTTTCAAGCATGCACCTCTGTTAGAAGACGAAAATGGCGAAGCCCCTCAAAAACTTGATCATTATTTTGCTTTCATACAATGGTTCAAGCTTCCTAGAGAAGGGATAGAGGATTTACAGTCCTATACAGATGACAGCATGCAACCATTTATTGATCAGTTTGAAGAGGATGACTTTTTTTGTATAGTTCCTGTACACAAGATCCATTCTACTTCGCATTTATATTATCCAGGCATTGCCAACATAGTAGTAGCTTTGCATCTACCAAGAAAAATTCGATGAAATATTTATAGGACGACAAAATTTTATTTGCAATAAAGATCCAAAAACGAATCTGATTCCTGTTCTTGTAAGGTATTCTCTTTAATACCCCAAGAGGGAAGCTTCTTGACAGGCAGACGGGCTTCAACATCAACAACTTCAATACGGCTTTTCTTGGCAGAACCGAATTGACCCTTCTTTTTCTGCGTTCTTCTGCATTCGTCAAGGTAATCGAAGAACATAGTACACTACAAGATAATACCATATTAGTTCTAACTACTCCCATATACTAGGGTCAAAATGTCTTTTGTAACTACCTTGGTACTTCTGTAAGAGGGAGCTTTTCTCACCGTAATCTCCTCATTGTTTTCAATGACATCTTCTTGATCAGATGTCACGTCGCTGCACAGAAGTTGCTCGCATTCGTTCTGAGGACCAAACTTCTCAACACAGTCATCACATTAGTTGAGAAGGCCATTCTTCTTTTGCGAAGAACCTTTTGCATTAAGGTTAGTACCTGTCAAACTCACATTCTCTGTTTGTGTCAATTTACTTACATATGATTTACGAGAACTTGCGTTATTTCTCATTCTTTTTTGTGCCTGTTCTACTTCAGCTTCTTCTCGTCTTCTTCTTTCTCTTCAGGTTGTTGAACCGACTACGAACAACTTCCATCAAGTACTTGCGCTTTTGCACAGGTCCCCATTTCAACTGGGCAGCAACTTCTGCCACCTTGGATGAACAGCCAGTTGAGCAACGATGCTGCTGACGATCTTTCGCGTTCTCCTCATCTTTCATGAGGCTGGAGCCCATGTTCCACTAGGTATCCTCAAGGCTCTACCTGGGCTGTCTTCATGGCTCTCTGTGTCATTGAAATCATATGTTAGTACACCAAGAAGCAAAAGTTCAAAAGGTCTAAGACTTACTCTAATCGCATGCTTGGCAATTCTACCTGGAGCACGACCGATGGAAGTACCGGCCATCATCTTCTTGGCCATGGCTTCATACCATCCATTTCCTTCCGCATAGTATGCATTTGGAAGGTCATTTCATGCATTTGCATGGTCATGTCTCGGATTTGATCATCCTTCTTGGCCATTTCTTGTTGGATAGCCAACTTGAACTCTTCGGTACTTTTTTGAGCATCCGTGAATAGAGCCTTCAATTTGCTCAACTCCAATGACATGGTGTTGTTTTGGCGGGTCTCGTTGTTTACACGAGGTGCAAAACGAGGGGGAGCATCAATAGAATTGCTTGTCTGTTGTTGTTGTTGTTCATTGGAAAAAAAGATTTATGTATAAAAGGTAACAGAAGAGTGGAAATAGGAAGCTATGTTACAGTTTATATATGATCTCTTACTTACCAATTTGTAAATCTGGGTACACAATGTCAACATTGCTTGTATGACCGAGAGAAAATTTTTTCTTCAACAGAATTCACTTTCCCGCTCTTAAACGCAACTTCTTTTTTATTCTTTCTTTTCCTTTTTTCTCTCGTTCTCTATTTTATTTTATGTGGTAAGTTTTATTTTCGCTTTTACGGATAATATAGTCTTAAGCTTTGTATTTTTTTTTAGATTATCACTAGTATCTTTCAAGAGAAGAGGTTAGTATTACACTGTTCATTCAAACACCTAATCAACATGAACTTTTCTTAGATTACCTGTCTGTGTTGCCACTAATTTTTGGTTTTGAGGTTGGTATTAATCTTAACTACATAATTATCTCCTTTACATTTGACTAAAATTTTTTGTTTATTTAGATTGCCTTCTTCAGGGAACGTCTTTCTTTGTGGGTTCTTTTGATGGGTGAATTTTTGGTAAGCAATATCACGTATCATTGTTTTTATCAGCTTTCTAACAATTTCATTTCTAGAATTGTACCGCGTCTGTTTTCGCTCTCTGTTCTTCCAGGCTTTTTGCGCTATTGATCAAGATTGCTCCTCTATGTGGCTTTTCAAGCGTTTTTGTTAAAAAACTGGCCCCTAAACGGTATCCTGGTGAAGGTAAGTGCAAGGGTGGAAATCCATGGCATCCCATGCCAATTCCGCTCTTTTTAGTCATATCTAGGCCAGTAAAATGGTCGTTTTTAGTAGTACATGATGTATATATATATCGATATTTTAAATAAAGAGCCCAATTAAAAAGCATTTAAAAAAGCGCAAAAATCTATTTTAAGCATATAAAGTGAAAGAAGTAAAGAATTAGTACTACCTAAAGCTAAAGAAGCATCCAAATAAAGGTATCATCGTTAGAAAGATGAGCGAATAGCAAAAGGAAAGGAAGCGTCAAATGAATGTAAATTGTAACGTGGAACAAGGCTAAAGAAAAGAAGTATGTCCCGAAGGATGTACAAACTAAAATCAAAGGTCCGTTTAAGGAAGGTCAGCCAAGGGTTCGTCTGTAAGAAGGGCGAATCATCAAAAGGAATGAGACGTCTCATCCACAAGAAAAGAATTAGGATGAGACGGTAGCTTGTATATGACACACACTGTGAATGAGACGTGATGAGAACGTCTCATCCACATTTTGTATTAGACGGGCGTTTGTTTTTTTTACACAGTGTGGATGAGATGGTGATGAGACCGTCTCACCTACGTCTAACCGACATCTCATACTCACCAAATTGATTAGAGTGGCACACTACAAAAAATTTACACTTGAGCCCTGAAAGTGATAAAAAATTTCCTACATTAAATGGGTCCTTTCACAAGGTTTTTAGCAGTAAAAAATCAAAGCTCTCAAAAATGGTCAGAATTTGCTGAAACTTGGACAGAGTGTGTCCTTAATTGTCTAGAATACACCCATGAAAAAATGTTGAAGTTTTTACTGCAAACATATGCTTCTTAATAGCTATTGAATTAAAATTTTATTTAACTTATAAAAAAAAGGTCAAAAAATTTCAAAGTGCTAAAAAATGTCTGGTGTCTGGGCTTTGTCACACATTAAAAAAAAGGAGAGAGAGAAAAAACTCTGATAGACAAGCAGAAAACAAGCCAAATTCCCCGCTTTAAAACTGCTAAGTATGCTTAAAAAGAAACGTTATGTTCTAAGCTGATACTATTAGTATTTTTGTTGCTCATCGAGAAAGTCTCTTCAACTAAACCATCTCTTAATCTATCAAAAAAAATTAATCACGATATTATGGTCAAGCTTTCGCAAGCATTGTATTTGGTGGCTATAAAAGTACGATTTACTACAATAAAAGGTGTCGTTTTGTAAAAAATTGTTTATTATCGTCTAAGGGTTCAAGTATGAATCATCTTTACACTTGGTTGAAAGCAGACAAAACACAACTGTCAATGTACTGATGTTGAACAAACACTACGGCTCAAGCGGGTGGGCTGATGGCCCAATTTTTGGGCCCTACAGCCCAATCGGTCTACTAACAAATCGAATGGGCTAAAATGCGTTTAGCCCAATTTTGGTTTGCAGTAAAATGGGCCATCGGCCCATTGCCGATGGCCCAATTTTGGTAGATTGGCCCATTTTTTGGTAGATTGGCCCATTTTTTGGTAGATTGGCCCATTTTTTGGTAGATTGGCCCATTTTTTGGTAGATTGGCCCATTTTTTGACTGCTTAAAAACATTAGTATACCGCTATGAAGACCAATGATGATCGCTTATATAATTGAAGTGGAGCTTTAGCATTAAATGAAAATGCAAACAGTAAAGAGGTTTAAATGATCATGTTCTATGTGGATAAATAATAAATTGACTAATGGTTTGTCAGTATCCCTTTAAGTAAGCTTGAATACTACTGGATCATCTAGTATTACAGGCCAATCATGTTCGTTACATTGCGTCTTTTTTATAATTGTAGGCAAATCAGGCTTTTTTAATTTTATTAATTTGAATCAAATAAATGCTATATATGGATTCTTCTTTAGGCTGATTTGTAGCTCAGATGTCCTTTTTGGCAATAGGAATGCTGCATCAGGTGATTCAGATTGATTGGCATACTCCGCTTTGATATAAGTACCTTTTGGGATCATGGGAAGCAGTATAGGAAGCAGAAATGAATTAATTTCCATGACTAGAGCCTTCAATAAGCACTTTAATTGCTTTGCAGTAGCTGCGCTTGAAAAATATTCAGCCTTGACCGAGATTTTTTTTTCGTAATAATTTTTTTTCTTGACAGTCAACATGAAGCAACATGCAAGGTCATGAGCAACACCAACTGAGAGATCACTAGTCAACAATATACACAAGAGTCAGAAACAATAGAGGAAGAAAGTAAATAACATAGCAAGTCTAAAAACCAAAAAAAATAAAGATGAGACGCGATCCTTTACACATGTACTTTGTCATCAGCATGTTTTGTCCTTTAGTTGCGATTAGATACCTCATGAGTCCAGCCAACAGTGAGAGCAATAGTCAGAAGTAAACAGTTGATAAAGAGGGGTTCATTTGGTAAGATATTCAAGTCAAAATAATCTGGAAGCGGTTTTTCAGTTGTCACGAAAGAGATTCAAAGAGATGAGGCAACCTCATCTAAGATGGAGCGCACATGTAAGCATGAGCAACGACATGAAGACACAAAAAAAAGAAAAGCACGAGCAGTAAAGCTGGAAGTAACTCCAAGTTCAACTAAAAAGAGATTCGCAACCATTTAAAACAACAGACCTCAGTAGTGGAAGAAGAACAGGCGGATAAAGAGCATTTCTTGAAGATGAGATAGAGAGATGGCGACATGGGAAGAGACCAAGTACTTAAACAACGGTATATCAGAGAGAAAAAGTATTTCTTGAAGCTTGGATAATGATCAGTGATAATGACGGAACAGGCAGACCAAATGAGCACACAAGATAGAAGACAGACATGAACAGATCAGACATAGGATGGAAATACAATAAGCAGTTGAATATCTGGTTACGAAGAGATTTCATGTCGATGACTACAAATAGAGAAATTTAGTGAATGCAATGTGCACAATAGCATTTGGACAGATGACTGGGGAAATTGAAGGATTCTGGGCAAGAAATATTTGAGCAGAGGCATCGATCATGATAGGCAGCATAAATAGACATGGTATATAGATTTCAGTCAAAGAAGTATAAGTTTGAGCAACATGGTATAATGCAGACAGCATGGATAAAAAAAGTCATGGATGAGGCGGTAAAAAGTAGCACAGAAGAGGGTGAGATGAATGAGGGATTGTCTACTAGAATCCATGATAAGTGGTTGTATAAGTGTATAAAATGTTGAAGACAAGCAAATGCATACTAATAAGAAGATCAAAGCTGCAAAGAAATGAGAAGAGAAGCGTAGTCGAGGTGTTAGAATGTTGTTATGATAAGATGATATACATAAAGCTAGTGTGAAATAAGAGAGTCAGTAATGTTGATGGATTATATAATATTTTTTTTTAAAAAAAGATAAAATTGCTTACCGTTTGCTGTGCATATAATGAAAAAAAGAAAGAAAAAGGAAAATGGGGGATTGAAAAAAATGGCCAGTATATATGAGAAATATGACAGTGATGAGAAGAAAGTATGATTTCATCGACAGATTCAAGCTAAAATTGTACTGAAAAGGAAAATGTCTTGGATTTGCATATTATATGCTTTACCCAAAAAAGAGAGAGAGAGAAAGTAAAAGAGAGAGGATTGGCTAAAGTAAGCAAAAAGAGATATGGCTGCTATTTAGCGTTTGAGATGGCGTCATCTGTGGTGCTATAAATTGGAAGGACTATCTCAAAGAAAGACAAACTGCTTCTTCTCTTCGATATTTTCTATAGTTTACATATTATACTCCAAACATTAAGATAGTTTAAGCTAAGACAGTTTAAGAAATACTTGGAACGAATATATAAGTTAGTGATTTATTATAGATAATATCAGTAAATGAATGATGAAAAATATGTACACGAGTATGAACGACGAGAAGAGTGAGGTATTTACAAAATGGTATGGCCGCGCAAGCGATTGTTTAGTTTTTGATAGTATTTGGCATCTAACCATATTACTTTGTAGTGAAGAAGTTCATCGTCATATCTTACGAGACCTACAGTAGTGAGAATGTCCCTCACTTCACACACCATATAGGGACCGTTATTTCTTTCATCATCGTAATTAGCCTTGATAATTCCATAATCGTCCATATCGGTATCAAGAATTACAGACAACAGGGCGAGAAAACGTATACTACCATTGAATTTGTGCTCAAAAAAGAACACAACCTCATCTAAATACCAGAATTTTTGTTGTCTGCTAATGACAATAAATGTTAGCGATTTGAAAAGTTAGGAAGAATATGGCAAGTACCTGGTAATATGCTTTGCTTCAAACAAGACAAGATGATTTGCTCGATGAATCTGGCTCTGATATTGTCGATACCATCTTGACTGGAAGACAAAGCCGTTGTGCAACATTCGAGCTGCCAGCATTATTTTCTGTCCATAGCTGACAGTACTCGACAGTCCCAATCGATTATAAAATCTCTGCAATGCATCAACACAAACAGGGACAGGTATTTCAACAACAGTATCTTCGCGATGAAGAAAGACATTTAAGAATTTTTCCCATAGTTGTGGCCATCTATCCGGTTGAGTAGGATGGTCGTGGTAATCAATTCGAATGTTTGTTTCAGCCGAGCTGTTTTAGTGGAAAACTTCAGTAACATCGGTTTGATTAAAAAAATTGAATCTTGTGTGAATGTTACTGATTTCTTTGTTAGGCTTGGACATCAAGAATACTTTGTTGCTGTATAGTTTGATAGTTCTTTCGAGAGATCTACAAGAATAGTATCGAAGGGGTCCGTGTTGTCTGATGAGATCGGCTACATGATAAACGGCAAAGTGACAATTCATTGTCTAAACTCGCATGCTCAATTGGTCTTCTGCTACGCTTTGTTGAAGAAAGTCAGCCCATTGTTTGAAGGATCTATTTTATGAGATGTTAAAATCGAATACAATCGGCAGCATAAAAATAAAAAGGTACCTTTCCATATATTGTAACTCCTCAACGGTGATACATCTTTGCAGACTTATAGAACATGCACTCACTAAATGCATTAATGCGTTTCTGGTTTGAACGCTTCTCATGTAAGGTACAATTACAGTAGGAACAACGTGCAATAGAATATGCTGCCAATCAACAGCCCTGTAGAAACCTGCTCTGTGATCGAAAGTGAAATCAAACATGGAAGGAGTTGTCTTTTTACTTTGATTGATCCATTGACCAAGTTTATCGCCAAAAGTTTTCAGTGTAAAGCCTTCTATTGTGTCAAACGCATAGCTGGACATATTTGCAGGCATGAACTTGTTTCGGGTTGGCTTTTCCAAAAGATTGAAAACAAGATGACCTATTCCATGACCTAACATATGCAACTCATCGCCAAAAAAGGAAAATGGGCCTAAGAAAGTTGGCAAACTAGTGATCAGATCAGATACACCACGCATTCCATGTTCCTTTGATAACTGTTAGTAAACGAGTTATTTAACTGTGGTGTGATATGCCTTACAATGTCTCCTTCAATCAAGCTTTCAGCAGTACGATCATCGCCAACACCAGAGAAATACTTTCCATGGGTGATGTTTTGACGATAACTATCTGCTCTCACATCACAGATACGACAACCGTATGTACCTGTGTGGCCACCGAAATGCATGATCTCAGCAATTCCTGGTGTGTCGCCAGTAAAACCGAGTATTGCGACCTTACCATTGAACTTTTCGACACCATCACGCTTGATGATCAGACCACGACGATACAACTGATTAACCTCGGCTATCAAAGGTTGCAGAAAAGACACAAGCATCTTGGGCTTTCCAGAACAGATGGCTATTTGAATCATGTTTTTTTCTTTTGTTCTACAAAGTTCAAAGCAAAGTAAATTATTATGTTCGATGAGGGTAAACACGAATCAATGTTTGTACCTATACTCAGGATGAATGTTTAGAATCAGGCAGTTAATCACGACTTGGTGTGCTTTCTGTACATGCTTTGGCTGATAGCCGTCAACAAAAATCAACAAACAGATGGTATTGTCCTCTAGAACTCCTTCATTCAACAAGCGTTGGTATGCAGCACCTGAAAAGACATCTCGATACTGGTTGTTTGATGCTGAATGATCAAAAAAATGATTGCGGTAGTCAAGCATATCGCTTCGTATTGGATCTGCATAGAATTCCGTCAAAGTATTCGCGATTGATGTGTAGGCCATTGTGTTTTCAGATTTCAAAGAAGGTAGAGGCATATTTGGATCGCGTTCAGTGTTATTTCTTGCTTCTTCAACTTGATCAATGTTGCTATAACGAGGACGCTGACATGGTTCGTATTGACAAGTCAAAATATCCGGACTGTCAAGAGGGAACATGTAACACCCATTTGCACAGATGTCATGTTTAACGATTGTGGTCGAATTGTTATAGATGAAACGACGGTAAGTGTCAGGTGATTTAAACAAGTTCTCATTTAAATGATCTTCTACATGTAAAAAGTCATCTGCTTGAAAATAATTACATTACAATTGAATAAAAAGTACCATCTAAACGCATTGGCATGATCTCTTTGTTGAGATACTTGACAATCTCTCTTTGACCTTGACGAGAGACATTGAATTTATCTAGCAAATGCATGAAACCCATTGCTTTTACATCAAATTGACCAATGTTGCAGCTGTCGATCCATTCTTTAACAATTGGTTCATCATCTAAAAAACATGTTTCAATTACATTTATTTGCATTGTTTGTGTGATGTTTAACTTACTTGATGGCTCTTCTATGTCACTGAAGGATTGCTCTACAACTGGATCGTTATTGCTGTCTAACATCTCAATGTCTTCAATTACAAAATCAGCTGGATTAACTTGCTGACTTTGAGTAGCATCGTATGCTCTTTCAGCGGCTCTTCGAACACATTTGGACTTTCTTTTGTGAGCATTGAGTTTGGCAATGCTAATGAAAGTAGTAGAACAGGTAGGACAGTGAAACATTTCTGAAAAGGTGTGATGTGATGTGTGATTATAATAAATTTGGAAATAAAAACTGGTCAATGATTGCAAGAACCTCTCTATTTATATAATAGAATCATAAAGAGCATATTCTTTCATACTTCCATAAAAGGAGGTAAATAAAAAGTTTAAAATATAATAGTTGCCAAATTAACTTTCAACATGCAACTATTAATATAATTTACTTCTATGAGTGATGCATTTCAACAAGGCTAATAATAACTAAAAGCAGTCTATAATGAAAGTCTTTTTTAATTCTCTTTTATTTAAAATAAACTCTTGGTTTATTTTATAGATACTCCCCTTTTTTGGTTGCCCTTAAAATTATATATCCTAAAATGTAGCGCACTCAGATTGTTTCAGTAGCTTAGCAAACAATGAATTAAATAAGCTTGATTTCATAAATCAAACTTACCGTTTGATGAAAAGGGTGATCAATTATCTACACTGAAATCGAATTAACTAGGCTTTTATTACTAGCACTCTATGTCATTCAAAATTTGATAACTTTTTTGCTTTTTACCACTTTTGATTTTAATGTACTATTTGTGTTATCATAAGCAGATTACTCTAATGTCCTTTAAGCAAAAGTATTGTCAACATTATATTATCATCTAATAAGATGCAAAGTTGTTATGCTCATCCAAATGTTACAATCTCATATATACAAATGATTCGAGTTGCAACAAATTTGAGTTACTAATGTGTTAGATTAGGTGAGTATGTAAATTGCATATCCTACATCATATATATACTGAAATAACAGATTTTAACTAGAAGTACTGACGTCACGAATTTTCTTTTCCCCCTTAATTAAAAATTGTCCGATCACGTGATATGAGAATTTACTTCCACGACTTGGATCAAGCCTAAGCCAGTGTGGGAGGGGGTTTAAGGGGGAGGGTCGTCCCTCCCCCTCACGCGAAGCCAGCATTAGTCAGGAACGGTGGATTGAGCTCTAGCCAGCCGGGAGGGGGTTCAAGGGGGAGGGTTGTCCCTCCCCCTCACGCGAAGCAAGGTTGAATTAATATACTGAAATAATAGATTTCAACTAGAAGTACCGATGTCACGCTTTTATTTTTTTTCTCTTTTCCCCCTTAAATTTACATTTACATTTTTTATTTTTTTTATTCCTTCTCTAAATCTATCATTTTTATCATAAGTAACATTTCGCCATCAACATCAATTAAAGAATGCACTACATGTGGTTCGACTTTCGAGCATGCTACATTTAGTACTTGCGATACATGTCGAGTAAGATTTGAGCTACAACTAAACAGCAAAATATCTCACTAACTTCATTCTATTTCATAGGAGCGTAGACAAAGAACCTTAAGAAACAACAATCGTACAGCCAACGACAACGAACCTAGAACTCGACAAAGAAGAACTCAGTTGCCTGCAGCATATGTTTCTGAGCTCTCTCGCCTCCAGCCATTCGATTTAGGCTCAATGAATCAAGTCTGCGACAAATGTGGTGCTAAGCACTGGAAGGCCGAGTTACCTTCCAACTCAACTAGAAATAACGTTTTTGGATGTCGTGTTGCAAGGCTGGTGCTGTTAAAGTAGATTTGCTCAAAGATCCTCCCTCATTTGTGAAGGGATTGTATGAGGATATTACTTCCCGCGGACAGCATTTCAAAAATAACTTGAGGCGCTTTAATGCTGCTTTCGCTTTCACTTCTTTGCGTTGTGAAGTGAGCAACAGCAACCTCACCAACATGCCCTTCCAAATTCATGGTCAAATGTACCACACTCAAGGGCCAATTTCTGCTGAGAATCATAGTCAGGCTAGATACGCCCAACTCTTTATCTTTGACCCTGAATACGCAGCATCAATTCGAGCTGCAAACAATGAAGACTTAGACAATGAGTTAGTTCGAGGATTGTCTACAGAGCTTCATCAATGCAATCCTTATGTAGGACTTTATAAGACTGCACATGAGCTTCTTGAAGGTACAACAGAAGAACAGTCTTTCATTCGGGTTTACCCATCATTGAAGATGGAATTAGTGGCTGGTAAAGATAGACGAACTGAAAATGTGCCTACAGCCAGTGAGGTAGCTGCTATCTTACCAAATGAGAGCTCCTCTGATAGCTTCAGAGTAATTCGGATTTACCTTCGTCATTCTGAGGGAGAATTTTCTTTTTCTACCATCTCACAAACACATGCGTTGTATATGCCTTTGCATTACACATTGCTGTTTCCTATGGGGGATTTGGGCTGGAACTGGGGTCTAAGATTAGATGATCAAGAAAGTCGTCTCACACAAAGAGCATACTATAGATTCAGACTTCATCAAAGACAGCAAGAATTTCCTACTTTGTTTTACGCAAAAAGACTCTTCCAACAATATTTGGTTGATGTTTGGGCCATCTGCAATCAAACAAAATTAGACTGGATTAAAACGCATCAGTCAAACATTCGTGCTGACCTCTATAATGGTGTGCAAGATGCACTTATTTCTGAGGATGTGGATGCCACTTCTTTGGGCAAACGCTTCATCTTGCCAAGCTCTTATACAGGCGGAGCAAGATTCATGGCCAAGCAATACCAAGACTCAATGGCTATTGTGCGTTATTTCGGAAAGCCTTCTTTGTTCATCACATTCACAGCTAATCCTCGCTGGATTGAGATCCAAAGAGAATTGCTACCTGGCCAAAATGCATCTGACCGACCAGATTTGGTTGCTAGAGTGTTTGATTTGAAGTGAAAGAACTGTTGAAAGATTTGAAAGTGAAGAATGTGTTTGGCACTTATAAGGGATTGGTCCGAACAATCGAGTATCAAAAAAGAGGTCTTCCTCATCTTCATTTGCTTCTGTTTTTGGATTCATCCCACGCTATCTATTCCGCTGACGATATTGACCGGATCATCTCTGAGATCCCTTCGAAAGAAAGTGATCCTGAGCTTTATGAAATAGTTACCAAAAACATGGTTCATGGGCCTTGCGGTAACTTGAACCCAACGTCCCCATGTATGGTCAAAGATGCAAATGGTGTCTTGAAATGCTCTAAGAGATTTCCCAAGACATTCACTGAGCAAACTGTCATCTCTGATGATGGTTATCCTTTGTACAAAAGGGCAAGGTCTACTGATCCCAGCACACAATATTCTATTCGCAATCCCTTGGGATCAATTCTCATCGACAATAGATGGATTGTACCATACAACCCATACCTTTCAAAGAACTTTAAAGCGCACATCAATGATGAATGCTGCCAAAGCGTAAAAGCTATCAAGTACATAAACAAATACGTTTATAAAGGATCGGATAGAACGACGTTGAAATTGAGCGATACTGAGAACGAGATTGAAAGACATCTTCAAGGTCGCTACATCGGTCCCAATGAAGCTTTTGCTCGCATATTTGTGTACAAAATCCACGAAGAAGATCCTACAGTTACACTTTTAGCATTACATCTTCCCGATTAGCAGCCAGTTTACTATTCTGAGGATGCCACTCCTTCTGAGCTCAGAGACACTCTTGCCAAAAGTCGCACTATGCTAATGGCATACTTTGTCTATTACCAAAACAGTCCAACTGCTCAAAAATATCTGTATCAAAACTTTCCGCAGTATTTTATTGGGATAAGAAAGATAGAGTGTGGAAGCATCGACAAAGAGGATTTGCCATTGGTAGAGTACCATATTGTAGCCCACAATCTGGCGAACGTTTTTACCTTCGATTGCTTTTAACAAACGTAGCTGGATCAAAGCCTTTTGAAGATCTTCGAAGTGTAGATGGCGTACAGTGTGAAACATTCATGCAGGCTTGCTTAAGACTTCACTTGATAGAGGATGATCAGGAATGGAGTCATTGCTTTAATGAAGCTGTCATGTTTTCAACTAGCAGTTCTCTTCGCAACCTTTTCGTCACTGCTTTGACTTTTGGTCAATTGATTGATCCAGCATTGCTTTGGGAAGAATTTTGTCTCGACATCTGTGATGATTTAGCTCATAAGCTATGAACTCTGTTTCCAGACCAACTTCACGAAAAGTATACAGTAACTGATGACAGCCTGTTTTACAAAGGTCAATCTAAATGTGATTATGGCTTATTTCTGTTGGACGAACAACTCGGCCGCCTTGGTTCATCTTTAGAGACATGTAACATGCCAGCATACAAGAATGATTGGACTAATGATCTCGAAGTACTGGCCAATTCACAGAGGGCATCATCAAACAGATTAATAAATGAGCAACTTGCATATGATGTCGAATTTGAAAAAGCAGCTTATGAATCGAAATATGCTCTTTTCAACCACGACCAAAGAAATGCTTTTGATACCATTGTGAATGGTATTGAGTCTTCCGTAGCAGACAGTACAATTTCATCTGACTCTCAATACGTCTGCTATTTTCTTCATGGTCCAGCAGGTACTGGTAAAACCTTTGTCTACAATGCTCTTTGCAACTACTTTCGTAGTCAAGAAAAAATTGTTCTGTGCGTTGCATCTTCTGGTATTGCATCTTTGCTTCTTTCTGGTGGTCGTACGTCTCATTTCAGATTCAAGATACCTACAACAATCAAAGAGACTTCCCTCTGTCACATAACAAAGAAAGGTCGTCTAGCTGATTTGTTAAGAAGAACAACTCTGATTATTTGGGATGAGGTACCGATGCAAAACAAACTTTGTTTTGAAGCTGTTGATAGAAGTTTAAAAGATGTATGTGGTAACGATAAGCTGTTTGGCGGTATACCTGTTGTGTTGGGTGGAGATTTTGCTCAAATCCCTCCGGTTATCAAAAATGGTAATCGTGCAATGATTGTTGATGCCTCGATCAAAAACTCATACATTTGGTCAAGAATAACCATCTTACAGCTTCGCATTAACATGCGTGTCCGAGGAACAACCTCTAATGATGCTCACTTTAAGAAATGGCTTGATTTAATTACGTATCATCCGAGCTTTCAAAACCAAAAAATTTCTATTCCGGATTGTATATCGCAAACACTTTCACTTGACGAGTTGATTTCAAAGATATATCCTAAACAAGATCTTGATCAATCATTAGAAAATCCTAACTTCTTTTTCAAATCAGCTATTTTGACTACACAAAACACAGTTGTTGATAGCTTAAACCAAATGGTGTTGGACCTCATGCCTGGGGATTCAATAACCTTGCTCTCTGCCGATACTGCTAATACATCAGAACAAGAAAATGACGAAGTACATCGCTTAGCTCTGGAGTATCTTCAAACTCTCAACCCTCCAAACTTTCCATCTGCAAAGCTTACATTGAAAAGGGATGTATTGTTATGTTATTAAGAAACTTAAATCCTCAAAAAGGTTTATGCAACGGTACAAGGCTTATTGTCAAAGATATCCTTTCGTACACGCTAATAGTCTCTGTATTGCAAGAATGTGGTTCAGAAAGCGAACAAATAGAAGTAATTCCTCAAATCCAACTATCAACATTAGAAAATGAATACCCCTTTATCCTTACACGAAAGCAATTCCCTGTCAAGCTAAGCTTTGCGATGACTATCAATAAGTCACAAGGCCAATCATTAGAAAATGTTGGAATTGATCTGCGCAACCCTACTTTTACTCATGGACAACTATATGTTGCTCTATCAAGGTCAACTAACCTAAAGGGAATTCATATTCTTCATCAACCAAACTCTGATAACACTAACTATAGCAAAATAGAAAACATCATTTATCCTGAACTACTTTTGAATTAAATAAATTACATTCATTTTAGACGTTAATTAAACTCAGCTATAGGGATCAAGACCGCAGGCGACGACGGCCGTAAGCGAGCGTAGCGAGTAGGTCGGCTATTAAGTTCATTACCTGAACTTATATTTATAAATAGATTATAATGAGCCAAGCAATACTATATATTTAGAAATTTAAAGAATTTTATGTATGATGAAGTTGATACTTTAACGAAACCTTTCGGCATGCAGTATTGTTATTCATTTTGAAATAGAAAATCATGTATAAATAGCTTATCTCAAATTCGAATGATTTCGTATACATTTCTCAACTTCCATCAAACTTATTCTCTGATCAATACCAATGCCATTCCAAAATCTCATAGTCGAAAGCATTCACGATAGTTGTGTTCAAATGGAAAGAAAGATCGATAATCTAGAGACACAGATGACTTTCATGAGTGAGCGAATCAACTCTTTAACAAATGTAGTAAGGGAGATGAGCAACACATTGAAACGCATTGAATCAAGTAAGTAATACATTGAATTTGCTTTCTAATAAACAACTTACATCTCATTGAAAACAGCTTCAAACCCGCAAGGCTCAACATCATCTGCAGATGATTTTAGCCACATGCCTGAAATAATTGAAAAGCCCACAAAGAGCTTTCTCAATTGTCAGCAATCAAACTACACGCAAGAACAAGTCAAATACTTTTTAAATCTTTGGCTTCGTAATGAGATTGCTTTAGGCCAAGACGACGATGCTGACACTCGTCTACTAAAAAGAATGCGATTCAACACTTACTATCAAGACCTTTGTACAATAGGCTCAGTCGCAATAGATAGAGAGAAGCTAAAAATGAAACGAAGCAATTACAATTGGGAAGAAAAGTCTTTTAAATCACTAGAGCTCGACTATCGAAAAAGTATGATTGACAATTTCCAACGAACAGCAATTGATCTTCATTATCCTGTCGATCGTTGCAAAGACCAATGGCTTGCCGAAACTTTGTTAGCCTATATGTATCACAACCGTCAAAGCAAAAGAAAGTCAAGGGTAACAATTTTCAATGTATAGATTAAATGTATGCCTGCTTGCATATACTTATACTTATCATTGTTAGAAAACCGCTTCAGAACATGAATTTCCTGAGTCGGATAATTCTCAATCTGTATCTTGTGAGCAAATGTCAATTGCTTAACAAAGCCAATCGTAAGCATTTACTAAAAAGCTTAATTAATTGAATCTAATAGAACCTTCGTTTTTCAGACAATTAGATTTGCTAGAATAAATTCTGTTTTTCTTATGTTTCCCAAATCGCAAGTACTTATTTCACTCCTTAACATGAGAATCTGTATTCTTTCTAGTATCTCACTTTTGAAGGCTGTATTGCGTAACAAATATGTGTCAAACATGATTTCATTTAACGTTTCTTTCCTGTTCATAAATAACTACAATACTCTTATTCAGAGTTTATAATACAGTCTGTTCGCTCCCTCTCAATTTGTTTACAAAGTAGTTATCTTTGGGTGTTTTTTCTTTAATGACAACCTAATTTTAAAATTCTACTTTTTTAAATATAAAGATGTGCGCTCGATTAGACTATTTCTTTAGGAATCGACCAATAGAAATTGAGAGCTTTCAATTGTTTTGAAGTACCGTCACTAACGCTAAGCCTACCTGCCCTGAAGGTTTTTTTTCTTCTCTTTATTTTTTCGAGATCGTCTTCTTTGTAGTGTGCTCATGTAGGTTCATCATGTACACATGTAGAGCAGATAAGTACCAAGAAAGTTAACCTGAATCTATAGAAATCGACTGCTTGTATTGGAGCAACACCCTCTTTATGTCTCTCTCTTTTTTTCAATTTCTACTATTTTCAACGATCATGCATTCGAAATAAAGACGCGACTGTTTTTACGGTTCTCAATATACAATCAGTATCTGCTTTGCTTTTTTTTTATCGATATAGCGTTACAATCAACAACATATTTTTTGAGGGGTCATTATTCAACAAAAATGATTTCGTACAAGCTGCAATTTTTCCTAGTCGCTACAACCTATTTGTCAGTGCCTTTTGATTAACGTAAAGGTATGAGAAAAAGAAACAATGATTATAACTTTTAGCATTTGTAACTATATCTTTTGATAGGTTCACGAAAAGAGAACATTTAGAATCGGAAATCCATTGCTAAGAAGACAAACATGTTATAATCTACTGCACTATCTTGAGAAGGTTCAACAGATTTTGACAAAGGATTATTATCACATTTAGACAACTCAACATGCATATGGGTGCGTTCTCTCAAGTCGAAACATTTGTCACGGTCTATTTTTAAGGATGCATTGTTTTTGAATGTAACATACAACTGCCTGCTTATATCTACAAGGTTTGCTTCAATACTATTTCAAGAGGATGTTTATTAAAATATCTCCCAAAATGTTAGTAGGCGCCTTATTGTATAAGCTTTTGTCTTATAAGGAATGTCTGACAGAAGGATTCTTTTGAAGGATGTATAAGATGATGGATTGGAAAGCTTGTTTATGTTAAATGAATAAAGGTTATCAACAATGTTAAATGCTATTGATTAATGATCAATTATCGATTTTTTGGTAAACTGAAGACATTCAAGGGTATACGGAGCGAAGCAATGGAGCAAGATAGTCTTTAAGCCGCCTTAAGTTTGTTTATGATAACCTTAAATGTGGTAGAAACTCTCATCAGCTTCTTTTTATACTACACCTTATTGTTGAGAACGTTTGGAGAAAGAAATCTAAAGCAATACAGATATCAGCTACAAGGTGGAAGGCTTAAAAGTTGACAAACCCTTTTTAAATGGCTCTTCTTATTCACTAACGGGTATCGTTCATCAAAAGAAGTGTATTTTAACAATATTAATGGCTAACTATTTAATCGCAGTCTTTTAAGTGCACAATTACTCTTTACGGTTCTACTAAAAAGGCATTTGGTTTCATGGTTAAAAGGGAACTATTTTTTAAAACTGCCCAATTTGTTTCTAAATGATCCTTATTTGCTATGTGTTGACATTCATCTTTGATGTCTAAAAACTACAATACCTAATTTAGACTATCAAACATTCGTTACATATTTGGAGACAATCTTTAGCTGAGATAAAACATCCATCTTTTTCATCATTCAATACTTTTTAATTCTTTCCTTTTATTTTGTTCCACTTTCGCTGTTTTTTGTGATTTTTATAACCGTCTTATATACACTTCTCTGTAAAGCAACCACCCAATTCCAGCCGTTATAATTATGCATTTAAACCATCTTTGACTACTTATAAGCGCGACTAAGACAGACTACTATGAACGATCACACTCTATAGGTACGTACCAAATGTTTTCTTTTCTGTTTTAACTATTGGAGATTTCTTTTTATTTTCTGGATAACCCTTTTGCTTGACAAGAGCATTTATAGCAACAACTGCTCGTTCAACATGAGCTCATGTCGCTTTGCATGGGGATGAGCGATCTGAAGATCGACATCAAGTCAAGATGTCAACTTTTTTGTACCACACTCTTCAAAATTAAATAAAATAAATGCTTTACCTTCTCTAATTCTTTATCATCGCTTTCTTCGCCTTTCTTTATACTACTTTAGCCTTGCGCTTTTTCTTATCATTACACAAAAATTTAAAATTGTCTCCTTCACTTTAAGACCTATAAATTTGCCGGCAAATGACTTTCTTGCCTTTCTTTTACACTTTGACCTTTATTTTGCAAGGTATCTGATTTTACCTCAAGAGATTGCTTACTAAAAAATTCACCTTTACCTTTGAAATTGAAATTGAAATCGTCTTCTTTATTATTTGCTTAAAATGTTTCTCCCAAAATAGTCTGGCCCCCAACTTCCTAATTAGCATGCTTTTTGCATGAAATACTCATTGTTTGTCCCCCATTTTTAATTCAAAGCAATTTCGCACTCGTGCATGACTTTTTTTTTCTTTTTTTTTTTTAACTTTTCTGCTAAAAAACACCTCGTCCGGTGTTTTTTTTTGGGACTTTGAATTTATTTTAAAGAAATTCGATGGATGAAAATAGCACGCACTTGGTCAACCTTTCCAATCTGCTTCAAACTTTTAACTAAACAACCTTGAACATGTAGGAGTACAATGAACTAAAAAATCGAATCGTTTATTTACTAAATCCATTAAATCTGCTCTCCAAAACTTACCGTTTGGGCCAAACTACCATTTTTTGGGCCAAACTACCACAGATTAAATTTTCTTGCGCTGTAGTGAAATATAACTTCAAAGTACTAGATGAGCTGAAATCACGTTATATACACCTTGTAGTCTAAATGGTATTAATCTGTTCAAAAAAAAAATTTTCAAAAAGAAATAAAAAGAAAAAAATCGGAATTAGAATAATAAGATCCTGAGCGTTGATTGGAACAGGCCAAAAAAAAGATGTAAAAACCAATAAAATTTTTTGTGTTCCTTTTTTCTCTTTATTTCCTTTTCTTTATCTTCTCTTCTCTCAGTGGTTCAGGTTTGCATTTTACAAAAGAAAAGATCTGATACTGATATAAGTCGACTTGCGTTTAGAGTAGCCTCAAGCAATCACTAGTCTTATTATTGTACATGATGCTAGAAAGGTAAACAATTTGCTTATTTAAGAGCATCACTAACATTTTCTATTGAAATTTGTAGTGTATTGACTAGCTCTGCGTCTCGTTGTTGTAAATAAGCTGGCAAACCCCAACATAGGTTACTAAGTAAGTAAATGGTTTTGATAAGCTTATTTAGTCGCTAACTTTGAGTTGATTCTATCTATAGATAATCTGATCTGTATATCTGTAAAGGCCAAATCTCAAAGCATCCAAAGGTGATTTTTTTTTTTGTTTATTTGTCATATAATAAGCCGGTTCTAATCCTTTTATTTTGTTTATTTTTATAGTAATCTGTTTTGGCTTATGACAAGTACTCCGTGCAAAAAAAGGTATATCCAGAGGTAAATAAAAATTTCAAGACTACGATACGTTTGGCCAGTAAAGAGGCCAAAATGAACATGGGAACCTGATACGTTAATATAGAATAAGCCAATGGTGCGACGTATAGAGTACGCCCAATATATAGTATATAGTAATATTTGCAATAAATAAACCAATAATATTAAAGAATATAAAAACGTTTTCCGATCATATTTTAACCGTTACCAAAAGAGTAATGATACAAGGCGTAGCAGCCAATAAACAAAAGAAATATACCAAATAAAGAATACATTTTAAACCAAGGTCGAATAGCAAAGAAGTGTATTCATAGCATTCGTTAATAATGTAACATAAAAGAGCCTATGGGAATGAAACAGTGTAAACGCCGAACTTTTCTTTAGAGCCAATAACATGCTACACGTTTCAAGCAAAAGAGCAAATAGGATCGAGGTATAGGCCTGTAATGTTGGTTGAAAGTTAAAGATCACAGGCCGAAAGGTATGTTTTTTTTGCCAGCCTAAAGAAAGGTACATTTCACGGAAATTAAGGCCTGAAAGGTATAATTTTTGTCTTCTTAAAAAATTATACATTTCACGCAACATTAAGGCCTGAAAGGTATAATTTCGCTTAAATATACACCTTGTCACATCAATGTAGTTTGTACATTTCACGGAACTTTCGCCGTGAAAGTTCCGTGAAATGTATAAATTTTTTTTTGTAGTGTGCCACTACAGAAAATTGGGTTTTCCGGCCCGTAACTCATGCCCGAAAACATGAATTATAGGGGTTGTTATAGAGGGTTGTTTTGCAGCAAATTTACAACTCGATAAAAAATGGTCAGAATGAGCTGAGACCTGGCATGACTATATCTCTAACTATCTAAAATACATTTTTGCAAAAAAATTGAGTCCTTTACAGCAAGTATTCATTGTTTTATAGCTGTTTAATTTCTGGTATTCTTTAACTTGTAAAAAAAAATAATAAATTAATTTCAAAGTGTTTAAAAGTCCGGTTTTTACCTCTGCCAAATTTTCCTCTGCTAAAAATCAATTCATTGCAAAATGAATCCATCAATATGATTGGCCAGAACAATCTATTTTTTTTTCAAAGCATAAAGAAATTATGCAGTATGCTAATGTTGTTGGTATATGTTGTAATGCTGCACATGATGAGGCAGTGAGTAGTTCGTAGTGCTGCAAAAGTATTCCTGTTCTAGTAGGAAAGGGATTTTGCGAATAGTTTATCAAAACAGTGGCTCATGAGCTCGTTATTCTCTTTTTATAAAAAAAATAAAATAAAAACACTGCTTAAAGAAGAGTGATGCTGGTTATTTCGTACAAGTTGAAGAAAGAATAGTGCTGTCGTTGTTCTTTTCACTAAATAGAAGAAAGGAGTTGAAAAAATCATACTGAATAACCAAAAAAAAAGAGAAGCTCGATACAACTGAAAAAAAGAGATTAATAAAAAAAAATAAAAAAAAAGAGAGAGGAATTATTGTAGTCATGCAAAAGGTAAACTAATTTTTATTTGAAAGTGTGAACTAACAATTAGAAAAGGCTCTGATAAAGACTGTAATGTACACTAATGTCTTGAATAGCTTTGGGTTGTTTAAAAGAAAAAAAAAGATTTAAACATATGCTGTCGCTCCAATAATTGTTTATAAAGAGAATGTTTCTACATTACTTCCAACTGTTTGTGCGAATCACTGTTGCCGGTCTCAAGAGTGCAGTATATTGAGAAAGCCCACTCAAAAATACTAGATAAAAGAAGTCAAACGTTTCTTTTTGTGAATAAAGAATCACAAGTTAAAGCTTTGCATGTAAAACAACTTCATTTAAAATAATAAAAAAAAAGTTGGTGGTTTATTGTTGTTATTAGAGTTTGTTATTTAGTATTTCTACAAGTTGGGATGAGCTTATATGGGTTGCGTAGTCTGATCAGTCGTATGTTGCAACTGAGATTCTCTTAAAGTCGATAGTCTTGAATTTAAAAAAAAAAAGAGTATTCTCCTACTGTAACCAATTAAAAAAAAAATTAAAGGCAAAGAAAAGTCAGCAACACCAACAAGCGTACTGGTTTTTCCGCTAAATACCGGACACTGGAGCAAAAATTCTGAACGTTTTACCAAAAACAAAAGTACGCTGGAGCAAAAAATAGTGAACGAGGGAGCAAAAATTATCGAACAAATACTCAGAAATTTTCGCACATTGTAGCAAAAAGATCGAACCGCCAAAATAGGATTTCATAATTAGTTTGCTTGCTTTTATAGAATTCAACAAGTTGATGACTCCAAGATAACTTAATTGGAGGTTTTTGTTTGAAAGACTACTAAATAATACTAAAAGCTTTTAGCAAAAAATAAAGACAAAACGTTGGTTATAAAAAATCTAGCATGAATTTCTTTAAAACTTTATTTTTGTTTGGTACAACATGGTATGACATGTAGCTGAAGTGTCTAAGTATAATTGATCCATTTTCATAAACGTTCATGAATACCTTTCCATTCTAAGCTTATAGAGATTAGTAATTTCATTTGTTAATCATGTATCATCTTTGGATGGCCGCCTGCATACCAATGGATGTGAAAGATTTAAATAAGTTTAATCTGATGTTATAGAGCGAATAATAGAGAAAATTGGAATGATAGTTATTACTCTAATTACTATAAACAATTTAAGGTTATGCTCAGGGACTATCGGAAATAATATGATCACTCAACTTCAGGAACGTAATAAAATCATATAAATAGTAAAGAAAGGCAGATCTTTACATTATTTCAACATCTACTACAAAGAACTTCAAACTAATTCAATCATGAGCCAAGAATCCTACGCAACAGCCATTACTAATGAAGAGCCTGAGCTTTCAGTTAGCAACGGTAAGTGTTCAGCAGTTATTATTTTTACATGTAATAACAGTTTCTTCTGTACTTTGTAGAAATCCAAACAGACAGATCGGTTACTTGTCAACGAAACAGAAACAAGCAGCTTACTCCTGAAATATGGAATGTATTCTTGAACCTTTACGTTGGTGCCGGACGTAGCTTGAGTCAAACTGCCAAAGCGATTGGCTTCTCAAAATCCACTGTATCCGGTTGGATCAAAAAAGCAAGCAGCAATGATTGGAGAATGCCTGTTCCTGAGATACGTGGTAGACCTCGAAGTGGCTTCATCCTTGACAGACATCAGCAGTTTTTGGAGACACTTTTGGAGACAAGATCTGAGATTACTCTCAAAGAGATTGGCCGCTTGCTTCGCGAATCGTTTCCAGAACAATTTCCAAGTGCCCCTGGTACAACCACCATCCACAATTATGTGCGATCAAAACTGCAATTCACTCTGAAAAAAGCAGAAATTTATCCAAGAAGAAGAAACAACGAGGAGATCAGACGAAAGCGAAGAGAATTCTGCTCCAAAATCTTGATGGAGCAGGAGATTAAATACAATAAAAATTGTATCTTTGTAGATGAAACAGGCTTCAACTTGCACATCAATCGTACACAAGCAAGAGCCAAAAGAGGTCAGCCTGCTCGGATCATGGTCGCCCCATCATCAAGAGGAAGAAACGTCACCATTTTTGCGGCAATGAGCCATCGTGGTCTGGAACTTGCCGCCAATCACTACAGAATGGGGAATACTGGGGCAGCCCAATTTGAAGACTTCGTGGATCTCCTGATAAGACATATGAATACCCGAGGTCTTCAAGGGTACTATGTCATCTTTGACAATGCCCCAATCCATGGATCAGCGGCCATGAGGAAGTTGGAGGAAGCAGGCTACCATCCAATGAAGCTTCCTCCTTGGTCGCCCTTCCTCAACCCCATCGAAGAGCTCTTCTCCAAGTTGAAGAATGGAGTAAAGAAACATGAGCTCCAAAACTACGGTGAGTTGCTCCAACGAGTGACTGAATCATCAAGCCTAATCACCGCAGATGATTGCCAAGGGTGGATTAGGCACTCAGTTAATTTTTTTGAGGCCTGTCTTCGTGAAGAAGAAATGTTATAATAATAAACATAAAAACTAATTATGAAATCCTATTTTGGCGGTTCGATCTTTTTGCTACAATGTGCGAAAATTTCTGAGTATTTGTTCGATAATTTTTGCTCCCTCGTTCACTATTTTTTGCTCCAGCGTACTTTTGTTTTTGGTAAAACGTTCAGAATTTTTGCTCCAGTGTCCGGTATTTAGCGGAAAAACCAGTAGTCAAAAAAAACTCCGATCGGTCTCGAATATTTAACAGCAGATAGCTGTATTTGAACAAACTTCTTTACTTTGGATATATTAGGAAGGCATCTTATCCGAAAACAGAGTAGAGGAGTATAAAGAATGAGGGTATAGTCTTTGACTGTAACAGTTAATGAGATAATATACATATTAATTTAAATAAAAAGCAGTGCTCTATCCATGGATACCAAAATCACAACATGTTTCGGTTTAATATACATCTACCAAAAGGGATCATTCATCAACCGACATCCTTAATCATCCAAAGACATTGTTTCCAATCAATGGTTTCTAATCAATAAAAGTTTTCATTTGTCCTTGATCAAGGAACGAATAATATGTTGCTCAACTCATTCGATTTGTATCAAAGCAGACAAAGTTTGAAAAGAGAAAAAGTATAAAAGATGTCGTGTTTGGCTTGTCTGAACATGAATTCCTTAAGAGTTGAAGTCTATTTTTGTATATAAAGATCTACATCATAATTGGATTAAGTAATCCTATCAACATTATGTCAGTCTAGAATGATTTCATAAGCAAGTGTTATGAATCTGGACTAAAGAAGATGATAAGCAATAAATATTGCCAAAGAAAGTAAAATGTCAATATGTCATTAAAGGTGACACAAACTAGTCTATGACATTGTTCTCTTAAATATCCAGATTTAGTAAAGAGTAAAGACTAAAGGAAGTCAAAGACGTAATAGCAATAGTAGATAGCAATTGGTATAAATACTCTCATTTATTTTGTTCATAATAAAGGCATACGTAAAACAGTCTCAAACTACTTACTATATTTTTTCTCCTAAAAAACCTTTATCTATTTTCATACCTAAATATCACATTTTTTAGTTTGAATTCGATCAATATGTCTGCCTCTGAACAAACTGCTATGAACTCTCCTGTTGATGTTGAAGCTGGTGTTGCTCCCTCTCCTGTTTCTCCTGTTGTTGATGAATCTCCTGTTGAACCTGTTGATCAACCTATGGATGTTGAGATGGAATCTGCTGCTGATGAAGGTGACTCGAATGTATTCATCAACATTAATGAAAAGGCTACCACCGAGATGTTGTTGAAGTCAGCTGAAGAAGACTTGGCTATGAAGAAGAACAATTACCTGATTTTGTCTGGTCATTACCTCGCTGCCTCTAAGGTGAACCCCACTTCGCAGCATACCAA